>JASPKZ010010532.1:0-52242 GCA_030220185.1 Diploptera punctata
TCTCTCTTTCGTTCTCTCTCTCTCTTTCTCTCATCCCTCTTTCTCTCTTTTTTTTCTCTCTCTCTCTCTCTCTCTCTCTCTCTCTCTCTCTCTCTCTCTTCCTTGTGTAACGTCTCCCTTTGTAGGTACTTTGCGTGCCCACCCCAACCTCTCCTGTCGGGAAGGATGTTTGACCCTTGATCATATATGTACACTTCCCCCCAAAAAAAAAGAAATGGTCGACTCTTGCTCCTGCACATGTCTATGATTCATAGCGTGATTTACAAGATAACATAGTCTCCCTCTCTTTCGAAAAACACGGTGCAGCTATGAGACCAAGAGCGCAACAGCTGCTAATCCTGCCATCGTGTTCCCGTAGCATATACAATTCAGTTTTGGTCCAATACGTTATCAAGGTAATTTCCTCGCGTTTGATCATAGGTAGCACCAATTTTTTAAAAATATTAATGCGAGTTTATTTTATTTTTTCAGAGTCCCAGGACTATCTAATTTAATAAAAAAGAGTGGAATAATTTATACCCAACTCCTGTAGGTAGGCTGAACCTGATCATAAAAAACAAACCATATATGCAAGTTAAAGCACTACTTCTTCACATAATATATATATATATATAAGAGACCAGTCAACTACTTAATATCTTGTCCACAGGCCATCAGATTCTACTACAGGTCGAAATCGATTCGGCATGGATCTGACGAGATCACGGAAGAATTCTCGATGAGGATTGTTCTCCTCTTCCCGGGCGAGATCTTCCCAGATATCCAGAACTTGATCCCACAACTCGTCTTTATTTCGAAGGGGTTAGCGGGCATACTTCTTAATCCTCTCCTGTTTCAATTTCGCCCATGCATGTTCGATGACATTCAAATCAGGTGACTTCGGAGGCCAATGAATTATTTCGATCTCAGGCCTCGTCCGAACCCATCTTTGAATGCTTCCGGCATAGTGCACGGAATAGCAATGTTCCATTGGAAAAACGTTGTTGAGCGGAAGGAAGGAATACATTTTCCATAATATGTTCATACATCTCCGCATCGAACTGGCCATCAATGCGTTCGACATCCACCACCACAACGATACGCTAAAGCGGCCCCGACCTTGCACGTCGATGAACAAAGCGTTCATCATGTCGGCAAAGAGATTATTGATCCGATAGATGAAACAACATTTCATGCTATGTAAGCATCTGTGTATTAAAACATGAGACGCCTTAATTAAATAAGTTAAATCTTAGAAAGTCGGCCGCTGTGGACTAGTGGTTATGCTCCTTGCCTCTGGTCCCAAGGATCGCGGGTTCAAACCCGGCCGGGGTCGATGGATTTTTTAGGACAGAAAAATCCAAGGAGCAAGTCCTCCGGGAGGGTCTTTAAGCCGTGGGTCCCGAGTCTGAAGATTTTCAGGCTTGTAAAAAATCCTTCAGCCTGAACGAAAAGGCCTCTAAGCAAAATTTACCGAATTTTCCCGTCCTAGTACTACCTTGGTTTCCTAGATGTCAGTATGAGGCGGAACGCTGACCACGGACCACTCAAAATGGCATCTATACGAAAACAAGTGTAACTAAATTAATATGGTTCAAATTATTCCCTGTCGGGGAAGAGCGCTTAAATCTCTGTAAAGGGAAAACATGGGCTTACGATACAAAAAAAAATCTTCGAAAGTGCTGTGTGTTGGAGGCCATCCTCAAGGTAGACATGGCGAGGACCATCGTAATCACTCTAGATGGTTCTTTCGTCGGAGAAAATTACATTTCTCCAATCGAAATCCATTCGAATGGTTGCGAAGGCAAGACGGTTGATGGCATGTTTTTCCCTCAAAAATTCGTTTTGCGCAGCCCTCCGGTTCCTAATGCCACGGCTCCTCAATCGGTTGATTACAGTTTGATCACAACCGGGCAAGTCAGATGTTGATCGTAATTCGTTAGCAGTCTGAAAGGGTTCTTGTCGAACTGCCTCGAATAAGGCAAGATCCTCTTCCGCTGATGAAATCCGTGGACGCCAAAGAATAGAGAGATTTGCGACCTCCCCTAAAGTTTGAAATCGATGAGCCTACCTAATGGCCGTGCTCCGTGGCACACCGACCAAACGGGAGCGGCCCTAGCCCCATATCCAGCGTCAACTAGAGTTATAACTCGCTGTCTCAGATCATGCCTGTTCGTCATGCATATGAAGAATGAGGGACAGCACGAGGTGTTAAGCGTAGACAATGACTATTTAATATGAAATAAAAAGCACCTCTAACCCCACAATAGTGAATACCGCAATCCTAAATCATAGTCGTCATTGTGTCCGATTCCGATTGAGGGTCTTTCCACTTTTCAGCGGTTGCCCTTTTACCAGCCGGCTGCTGGCCCTTCACATCCACATGTGTCAATCACCGAGGTAGATGATCATCAGCCAGTGTAGGGGTGACATGTGGTTAGCATGTCGAGTCCCCCAGCCGTTATAGCTGGTTCCTCAACCTGGAGCCGCTACTTATTGTGGCTACCCAATTGCCACACGATGCTGGGTGGACACCGGTCCCATACTGGCCGAAATACCATGAGAAAATTTCTTCCCCCATGGAGACTCGAACCAGCGCAAGTCCCGTAGCTCTGCGCCAAGGCTTCCTACCTTAACCGCTCGGCTACGGCGCGGGACATTGTGTCCAAACATTCTAAACTAATCAAATTAAGTTCAATACACGATATAAACAAACCACGAAGTATGACACCATTTCATATACAAACATTTTAGGTTAGCAAAGAGAACATCAGATTAGTTCTGTGGTTTCACATCGGACTACAGATCTGAACATTGAAGGTTCGAATCCAGCCGAGGAGTTTACTTTTTTTATTTGTATCTGGTTGCATTTTATTTATGGTTGTTGATATTCCCTAAACTATATATATATATATATATATATATATATATATATATATATATGAAATAAACATGTAAAAGAAACCCCCTCTTAAGCTCAAGGTCTTTCACTGCAATCATAGCACTTTCATGCTATGCTTTGCAGCTTTACTAGGGAATTGTAGGTGTGGTAGCTTCCCGTTGCTTCCCACACCGGTGAAGGATGATGATAATAAGGATGATGATGATGATGATGATGATGATGATGATGATGATGATGATGATGATGGTGAGGGCCATATGATTTCGGGGACCGTTTGGGCCTTAAAGTTTTCCTGGCATTTGTCTTACAGGTGAGGAAAAACCCCGAAAAAACCTCACCCAGAAAAACTGTCCCGACCGGAGATCGAACATATATATCCACCGCTGTGGTCTCGAGGTAGCGTGCTGCCTTGTCACGCAGCGGACCCGGGTTCGATCCCCGGTCGGGGCATTTTTGTGGGTGAGGTTTTCATCGGGGATTTTCCTCACCTGTAAGACAAATGCCAGGAAGCTTAGGGCCCAACGGTCCCAGAAAATCATCTGGCCATCAGCATCCTTATCATTATCATCATCATTATCATTATTCACGGTGTGGAAAGCAACGAGGAGCTACCACACCTATAATTTCCTAGTAAAGCTGCAAAGCATAGCATGAAAATGCTATGATTGCAGTGAAATACCTGCCCTCGGTCAGAATTACTATGGATGGATATATATATATGTTTTACAACAAAATATTATTTCATCTCAGTTTTGAGTGACTTTTGGAGCCAGTTAGCATATCAACCCACAAGCGAACAGAATTAAGTAAGTCTTGATGCGGTAGGATGTGTATCATGGCTCGAGCTGTACGCGCATGCGCAGTGTCGTCTATCTGGGAATTCAAATATTCCACCGACCCATTCTTTTTTTGGAGAAGTGTACATTTATTACCCCACATGGGCAGTGTGGATGATCTGCAGTGTCGGGGGCCAACGGGGACTGTTTGATCCTTAAAGAGTTTATTGTTTGTCTTACAGGTGAGGAAAAACTTTGATAAAACCTCACTCAAGAAATCTGTCCCGACCGAGGATAGAATCTGGGGCCTCTAGGCCTTCTAAGGATAAATTGTTTAATAATAACGCATTTATTTATTTATTAACGTATCAACGAACGGAATGTCCGGATGTATGAAGATAACTTACGTTCGCGCGGCCATGAACCTTCGGGTTGGATAAAGCCGCCCGATTGATGGTTAATCGGTTTCAGTTAGCGGTTTTTTTGGTGAACTTTTAACAATACCACAAACATCATTTGCAAAAAATGCGATCAATTCCATTAATTGTTTGTTTACTTAGAGGACCAATTCATTGGCAATGTCGAAGCACTTTTTATAAATGGACCATTGGAGGGAGAATGGTGCAAGTTTGTGAGCAATTAAGTAAGCAATTTTAAAGCTCGCCCCATCGAAACTTCATTTGTAATTTCAAATTCCTAGAAATAAAATTGTTGGCAAGTTATATTAAACACCAATAATATCAAAAGTTAATAAAGTATATTCAAGTAAAATATCTTACATGCTCGTCTCCTTGAACACTGTTATATATGTCAGCATGCTTTGAACTCGACGGGACGGGGATATCAGAATAAAGTTTGAAGACAGAATACGGACAAGCAAGCTTTATATTTTCCTTTTGCGATCAGACAAGTGCTACCAAAGAAAACGACTCTTCAATCCATAACGAAAAGAATAATTCCTAAAAACAACGACGATGTAAAAGGGTATTAAAATAAGACCTTAACTTATCGAATGCCCATAAGAGCACTCAAATTATAACCCTCAACCTCAACTATATTCTAGTTTCCCTCAAAAGTATATATATACATACAGGGTGTTTCAGAATAAATATTATAGACTTCTAGGAGGTGTAAAGGGGACTTGGTAGAGATAAGGTTTTGATAAGGAACCCATGTCAGGAAACTTATTATTTCGTTGTAAAATAGGTTTTATGATCGAAACAAAATGGGCTGATATCGTGTATCTTGGGTTAGAGAATAAGTATTACATACTTCTATGAGTTGTACTTGTACGGGTTCCACGTGGCGACCCTATTGTTCCTTGCACAAACTGTACCTGTGACGCATGTTTTCATACATACGCCCCACAAGGCCTGGCGTATGCTCAATAATTTATGCTGCCACCAGAATTCGTGCAAGAGGATCTTCCTCCGACTCGACAGGTGTAGTACAACCTCTAGAAGTCTGTAATACTTATTCTGAAACACAGGACACAAGATATCATCCCATTGTGTTTCGATATTGAAACCTACTTTACATCGAAATTGTACGTTTCTGGACATGGGTTCCTCATCAAAACTTTATATACTAAGTCCCCTCTACACCCCAAGAGGTCTGTAATACATATTCTGAAACACCCTATATATATATATATATATATACATAATATATATATATATATATATATATATATATATATATATTTGGTATAACAGAATGTTCTCACATTAAACATTTAGAATGTTCTCCAATTGAAGGAAATGTCACTGCACTTCCCATTAGGACTCTTGTCGCACGTTATTTGCACTAGAACTTTGTCTCTTCTCCACCGAATCCATATTCATGTCATCACCCGTCACTGCGGCGAGACAAGGGATTGTTTACATAGCCAAGACTGACAAAGTGCAACTACTGCGCCGTCCACGTTTTGTACCGCGCGCTAATGAGGAGAAATGCCCAGTGTGAGCAAGACTGCCTTAGAGGAAGAAAACAATCTAAAAATATTCGAAAATAGGATCATAAGACGAAAATTCGCTTCCCTACGGTAAGTGATGGGAATGGGAAATGGAATAAGCTTCGCAATAATGAACTCCATTAATTATATTGTTCTAATAAATAATATCAGAGTTATTAAGTCTAGAATATTGATGTTTCTCAAAAGAGTGATAGAAATATTATCAGCTTTTAATTCGAAACTCTTTGGAGGAAATACCGCTTATAAGGCTTGGCATAGGCAAAGGAAACATTCGGATGGATGTTATGGAATTTGATGTTTGATATCTTCATCATCAACATCGACATTCACGGATTAAACCCATGTGGCTTAATCTGGTCTCATAGATTGTCATTCAAGAAGTTGAATTCATATATTTTTCGGTCTACCATTATTCCTGTTTCCTTTTGGCTTGTAACTATGTATAATTTTTGGCATGCGTGAATCTTTTATTCTCTGGACATTTTTTTTTCAGTTTTTTCTATATTGTATATATATATACATATATATATATATATATACATATATATACACACATATATATATATACATATATATACACACACATATATATATATATATATATATATATATATATATATATGTGGTGTGTGCTATGACTGCAGTGAAAGACATGCCCTTGGATATATATATATATATATATATATATAGTGTCCACCGCTGTGGTCTTGAGGTAGCGTGCTGCCTTCTCACGCAGCGGGCCCGGGTTCAATCCCGGTCGGGGCAGTTTTTCTGGGTGAGATTTTTCTCGGGCTTTTTTCTCACCTATGAGACAAATGTCAGGAAAACTTTAAGGCCCAAACGGTCCCCGAAATTATATGACCATCATCATCCTTATCATCCTCATCATCATCAACCTTCACCGGTGTGGAAAGCAACGGGAAGCTACCATACCTACAATTCCCTAGTAAAGCTGCTAAGCATAGCATGAAAATGCTATGAAAGACCTGCCCCCAGGCAGAATACTATGGATGGGTATATATATATTTATATATATATATATATATTACTATATATATATATATATATATATATGAAGGCTATCAAAACAAATAACAAAATATGAACCTAAAGGCACCCGAGATGTGGGCAGACCTACAAAAAGAGATGGGCTGAAGTCGGAACGGGTCAACAGACCTAATCCATGAATGCAGATGATGATGATGATGATATATATATGAAAACAGGTCATATATATATATATGTATATATATATATATATATATATATATATATATATATAATTCTTGTGTACGTGTGTTTGTCATTGAACTCCTAAATGACAGGACCGATTTTTTTTTTTTTTTTTTTTTTGTCTGATTGGATCCCCCGTTGGTTTAGATTCTCTAAAGTTATTGCTGTAGGTATAGGAGTTCGCCCGAAGTGAAAATTGAAAAATCGCTGTAGCGGTAACATTTTGCGATGATTCACAACAAAATTTGACATATCCTATTAAAATAAATCGAGGTAGGTATTATCAAAAAATGAACGAAATTCGACAATTAGAAGTGTAGGTTTACTTGAAACCCGAAATTAAAAGCTGCCTAAACGACTGGACCAATATTTAATCATAAAAATTAAGGGAAGGCCTAAGAAATTGAAGATTACAAGAGGTCTATTTTTACAAGAGTTGGAATTATTTTTTAAAGCTAATTTATAGGTTATGGAACTCATATATTAAAGTAGATTATTTTAAGTCTAATATGGAGGATATTCTGATGCACTCGAAAATCCGAAAAAATGCACGAATTTTTCGAAAAATGGCTTAAAAAATCGAAAATTTTGCACAAGTACAATAAGTTATTTCTATACTTAAAATTGTTAGTAATTTTTTGTTAGAATCATTGGGGGCTGAATTGGGATTGAAATTTCTAAGTTAAGTGTTGGTAATAAGATTAAGTCTTTATATTATAATATTAGATTTAAATAAATTAAATATATATATATATAATTAAATCATTTATATTATATGTATATATATATATATATATATATACATATATATGAAGTCATACAATTAAATACGTACTAATAATAAATATATTTACTATAATCACATAAATAAGTGAATATATATATTAACTAATTATTCAATACAAAAAATCACTCCATTAATATTAATTTCATATACAATCAATTTTAATGGATTTATTATTTTAATCATTCTTACTTCAATTATTGTAGGAGCCGCAGGAGTTTATAACCAAATTTCAATTCGTAAAATTCTTACTTTGGTGATTTATTTTATTTATTTTTTACTGGGTTCCTGGATGGTTTATATTCACAATTGGGATCTCTAAAAGCATCAGTTGTAGGAGTTCACCTGAAGTCAAAATTTAAAAATCGCTCTACCGGTTAAAATTTTCGATGCTTCTCAACGAAACTTAGTATATCCTATTAAAATAAACGGAGGTATTATCCAAAAAGAGACCTTCTTGATAGAAGATCTTAGAACGACCTTTGACATGCCCTCCACGCCCAACTGGGGGAAGGCTCTAGTCGAGAGGACAAGGAGGAGGGAGGACATCTCGGAAAATTTCTTCACAACGGAAGCCATGATGAGCCGGACCTGGACAGGCACAAACCAATATCTTCGCCACTTCGCGACATCCCTAGCGGTTCACGGATACCACCACAAAATATATAGAAATAAATCATTCCACGAGGCAGACAATAAGTGTGCGTGTGTTCTGTGTGATAACATCTGTGGAAGATATCATATCCTAAACTGCAGAAATAGGAAAGCATCAGTGGTTAACTTTTGCAAAAATAAGTGACATCAATACTTGCACAATTTTTGCGCATTATTATTATTATTATTATTATTATTATTATTATCTTCTTCTTCTTCCTTCCAAGTATTAGGCCGAGGCCTGTTACGATCCTATAGAAAATTTTCTCTCCAGCGTTTCATAGGACGGGCCAGAGATCTTCGTCCTCTTGGTATATAATTATAAACAGCTTTGGGGATCCGATTTGAACTCATTCTTTCAAGATGGTGTTTCCAATTTAGTTGGTACTGTTTAATATATTATAATTATTATTATTATAACTATTATTAGTATTACAATTATTATTTATCATCATCATCATCATCATGAACAAATTCGTTTTAGGCCATGTGGCCTGTACGGTAAACCTAGCGAAGATGGTCTTGATCTTTCCACCGATGTTTTGGTCTTCCTTGGTCCCTATGTCCAGTTGGGGTATATTGGAATGCCAATTTTGGAAGTCTATTTCTTGCCATTCTTCTCAGATGATTTTTCCATTCTTGTTGGTATCTTTGGATATCTTCATTTAAACTTGCTACTCCAAGTTTTCCTCTGATAGTGGTGTTCCTTTGGTGATCCAGTCTATTAACTCCTAACAATGATCGTAAGAAGCGCATTTGGCTTACTTGAAGTTTATGAGAGTTTCTTTTATTTAAAATCCAAATTTCACTTCCGTATTTTAGAGCAGCTTTTGATGTGACGTTATGTAATCTTAGTTTTGTCTCTGTCCTCATCTGTTTACCAAAATGTCTTCGTATTACCCCATTCATTTTATTATATTTTTGTAAATTATTATTTATTATTATTATTATTATTATTATTATTATTATTATTATTATTATTATTATTATTATTAAAAAGAGTGAAATTCGAAATTAGAAATGAAGGTTTACCTGAAATTCGAAATTAAAAACCGACTAGCAACCGCCATGTTTGTTTCGTCTCACCGCATGCCATACAATTTAATTAAACTTTAATGTTTCATTTATTCAAGGGTGGCAACGCACACCGAGTATTATCTATTATTTCTATAATATGTTACATATGTCTTATAATGGCATATTTTCACGTTTAAGATCATTAAATATGATTTTATGTTGTATAAAAATTCATGGTATAGATTTTAAAATTAAACATTATTTTATCTTGAGTATTTTAATTGCATTTTAACCTTCAAATTGGCAAGTCACTGACTGACTGACTGGCTGGCTTACAGGAATACACTAAGGGCTAATGTAATAACCCACATCGAACTTAAGAGCGGATAATCTGAATAATGCATTCTCCAGCTGTTTTTAATCTAATCAGATTCTTTTAAAGTGTATATGACAGGCTCCAGCTTTAAAGGTTATTTTTCATGCAGAGCCATTCAGCGTGCGTTGGAAGAAAGTTTTCATTGACTCATTACATGCTATAGTCTACATAATTCCATTTGTAAGATCAAAGTCACTGCTTAGCTGTCACATTGAATCCAGCGATAGGTTGGATGGTATGAGGAGTTGCTGGGATGAGATTGTCCCACATTGCATCATGCAACCGAGTTAAGACATGAGGTGGAAGGGGACTGACCTTCCAGTATGACCTCGATCTGAGTAATGAAAGTACGTACATTATAATTGTCCAACAAGTAATAAAAGATGTCGTAAGAAACATCATTAGTGCTAAAGGTCCACTAAAGTTATGGATATAAATGACCTCATAAATTTAATGTCTAATATGAAATTAAGGAAGAAGTTATATATAGTTATGTTTTCTTGCAACATGCCCACGGTTGGTTAGTTAACTATCTAACTCACTGACATTATTGAACCCGTAGGTTCATGGCTGTGCGGATACAACCTCTCCATATATCCCCATTCTGAGCAATGCTTTCTAATCATCCCCTGGATTAATTACCTCCCTCATATAAAGGTTAATGTTATTGTCCCACCTCATTCTTGACCTACCTACTGGTGCTTTCCCTCAGATTTTCCTACAAGGATATTCCATGCCTCTCTTTCATTCTCCGTTACTGTTATATGTTCTGATTATCGCAGTCTAAGAGACTGAACAATTCCTATTACATCTGCTTTCCGATAAAGATCACAGAGCTCACTATGTATATAATCTTCTCCATTCACCTGTTTGTTCATCTCTCTTTGGTCCATTTTTTCCCTAAAAACTTTATTCATAAATACACGTAATATTTTCTCCTCCCTTAAAATAAGAATCCACGTTTCGCAACCATATAACTGTAAGAATAAGTCTTACACATTTTCAATTTAACGTTTTCTGAGAGAAGTTGAGAAGAGTTCCAGAATTGAGCCTATGTTTAATTTCCTTCCGTGTCTCATTCCGATTTGTAACTATTGTTCCTAGATAGGCCCAATTTAAATTTCACCTTATTTGTCATTAACTATATATATTATCTTAGACGTTTAAAGAAATTTCTCCCAGCTACATTAAAACAAAATTTTGTGCAAAATCTTGTGTTGCCATGCTTCGATTATTGTGATGTTATATATAATGACCTAAACTACTAATATTACTTGTCGCAGAGACTGCAGCATGTTCATAATGCTTGTGTTCGATTCATTTTCAACATCCGAACACTTCAATAATCTCTCTTGGTTCCACCTTAGATATAGACGTAAATTATACACTATATTCCAAATCTTTTCAAGCTTCTGTGTTCCTACGCTCCTAGTTACCTGATGTCCAAATGTGAGAGTTATCTTCATACCACAGTCTGCTAACAATCACTCTCCACAGCACTTCTTCCTATTCTACTTCTTTCACAGCAGCTTCTGCCTGCTCCAGGAATTCCATACCTCAAGATATCAAGGGTTGCCACACACTTGACAGTTTTAAGTCTCGCTTATACAGTTACTTGTTAAATAATTAATTTTTCTCCAGAACTAAATTTATTCTATGTCATTAATATAATTTCTTCATTTTTCTATCTTGTACATTTTATATTTAATTTGTTAAATCTAGAGTAAATGAAAATCTATTGTAAACTAGCTAATATCTGGCGTGCGTTGCTACGCCTAAATAAATTAAATATTTATTAATTAATTAATTGTATGGTATACGCTAAGACGAACCAAACATGGCGTTTGCTAGCCAGTTTTTAATTTCGGATTTCAGGTGAACCTCCACTTCTAATTGTAGTATTTCACTCATTTTTTGTTAATACCTACCCCGGTTTATTTTAATAAGATATACTAAGTTTCGTTGTGAAACATTGAAAATAGTGACCGCTAGAGCGATTTTTAAATTTTCACTTCAGGTGAACTCTTAAACTTAATGGTTTTAGAGGGTCCAATTATGAATCTAAATCATCCAGGGTCCCGCTCAAACACAAAAAAATAATAAATAAATAACAATCGATAGTAAATTAGCAGTTTTTAATTTCGGATTGCAGATAAACCTCCACTTCTAATTGTCGGATTTTTGGACAATACCTACCTCGATTTATTTTAATAGGATATACTAAGTTTCGTTATGAAACATCGAAAATTGTAACTGCTAGGGCGATTTTTTATTTTCACTTCAGGTGAACTCCTACACCTAATGATTTTAGAGAGTCCAATTGTGAATCTAAACCGTCGAGGAACCCAATCAGATAAAAAGAAAAAGAATCATCAAAATCGATCCAGTCGTTTGGGAGGAATTCAGTGACAAACACACGTACAGAAAAATTATAGGCCTATATATAAAGACAATAATTATATTGTAGATATAACTCAAACTCACTGGCACTATCGAACCAGTAGGTTCATGGCCGCGCGGGCATAAGTTCTCCATATATCCCTAACCTGAGCTAATGTTTTCCAATCATCCCTGTATAATCTACTTCCCTCAAATCATAGTTAATGTTATTATCCCACCTCATTCTTGGTCCACCAACTGAGCGTTTTCCCTCTGGTTTTCCTACAAGAAGCTTCCATGCACGTCTTTCATTCCCCATTCGTGCCACATGTCCTGCCCATCGTAGACTACGAAACTTAACTGTTCTCATTATATCTAGCTTTCTATAAAGACCATGTAATTCACTGTTATGCAGTCTTCTCCATTCACCTGTCTGTTCATCTCTCTTTGGTCCAAAAATTTTCCTAAGAACTTTATATATTGTAGATATACTACGTAATAATTTTGTTTATTGTAATTTAGATGTAACAGTAATTTTTTTATACTTTGTTAACCTGATTGAGTGGTAGACATGGCATTAAGACCTTCAGTCTGGCAGGTAAAATAAAGTTATAATTATAAAATAAAGTTATTATTTTCATTAAATAATGTATTTCTATGTGTGACCATATATTTGAGATTTAATGATGTTTATTTCCAGACCCTACTTCTTAGAGTTATTTAATAGAAGATCTATGTAGAGTTGAAGTATCTCCTCTCTATTGCCTAATAATACATCATTATGTTGATTAGTTAATATGTATAATTATATTTTGTCAATAATAACAAACACTTTAATAACAGAAGTAAAGAAACAAGCTGATAAAGCAGCACAAATATCAGGTTATATAAAAGATTTAATTTGGCGCAACAAACTTATGTCAGTAGAAAGCAAAACCCCCATATACAAAACGATAGTTCGACCAGTTATCTACATGGAGCAGAAACTAGGTCTGATACAACAAAAATTAAACAAATAATAACCACATGTGAAATGAAAATCTTAAGAAAACAGAATTTGATAAAATACACAACACAGAAATTAGGGACAAATGTCATATTCAAGACATAACCAAATTTATTTTAGATAGACGAAAATATTGGAAGGGTCATATAGAAAGAACGCAAGAAAACCGACTTGCAAACAGAGGTAAAGAAGATAGACTAACGGACGGGAGAAGAACAAGAGGAAGATCAGCCAAGAGATGGATAGACAGTGAATGCACATCCAATAAGTCTTCCTCCGAGGAGTGATTTTGGAAATAAACAGGATGAAAATCCTACAAATTATGTTTAAGAAGAAGATATTTGGTCATAATTATATTAGATTTTCTCATAAAGTTAATTTTTAATGTAATGTTGTGTATGGAGGAATTTTGAAAGAATGATCAATTGGAAGCTTGTTCCAAACGGGTGTGCAGTCTATGCGGATCTTTATTCTGAACAATTGGAACGTGTTTATGAACTTTTGAGGTTAACAGGCTCAATCCCGACCGGACCCCATACTGCACGAACAACCACGACAAAAATTCAAGAATTGGGAGGAATCAAACTGCTACCATACCCAGGATATAGCCCTGAACTTCCTTCTTCAGATTACTATATTTTTCGATCCATGGCCTATTTCATCCATTTCTTGGGTGAAATTTAAAAAATATTGAAGCTATGAAAGTGAGTCTCAACAATTTTTTCGTGTGAGAAACCATAGACTGATACCGTTGTATACTAATAAACCTCGCTGAAAGATGGCTCAAGAGCATAGCATCTGATGATATCTAAGAAAAATTGAATTTCTTGTCAGAAAACATTCCAAGTAAAATTTTGTTTAAAATAGCATTGCCTATGAGACAGTACATTCGGTTGAATTCGGTTTAGGATTTATTTCTGATTTCTAGTTCCCTAGTATTGATCCGAATATTATCTCCCACCTACACAAATATATTTTTCCCCAAGGATTTTCCAATAAAACATTAAATAATGTTTACTGTCACTCGTTCGAACCATATGACCAGTACATCTCAATCTCCTATAGCCTACTGTATGTATGCATGTATGAATGTATTTACCCCGTACGCCGCTCACTAATACATGGGTGTTTCCCTAATGAGAGTTTCCCTAGTGGTACACCATAACGCTTTTCTGGAAGAAATTTCAAAGTGCTTTCTGCATGCAATGGTTTACAGTTCCCTTATTAGTTGCTTACTAGATGTATCTTTGTGGCAAGAGCTACCTTTTGACATCTGTATAAAAATAAATATAACTAAATCATTTTTGGTTCAGTTACTCTCTTGCCTCAAGTGGGGATGTACGGGTAGGATCCATCCATATTAATTCTGCCCGAAGGCAGGTCCTTCACTGCAATTATAGCATTTCCATGCTATGCTTCAAGCTTTACTAGGGAATTGTAGGTGTGGTAGCTTCCCGTTGCTTTCCACACCGGTGAAGATAATGATAATGATGATGATGATAATGATAAGGATGATAAGAATGATGATGATGGCCATATAATTTCGGGGACCGTTTGGGCCTTAAAGTTTTCCTGACATTTGTCTTACAGGTGAGGAAACACCCCGATAAAAACCTCACCCAGAAAAACTGCCCCGACCGGGGATCGAACCCGGGCCCGTTGCGTGACACGGCTGCACGCTACCTCGAGACCACAGCGGTGGACACGGGTAGGATAGGCAAATATATTTAATACTATAATAGTTTGAGAGATGATTACAATGTATAAAAAAATTATCTAGGGACTATATATTATTTTATACTGTTTGATTAGAAAATAAGACCTTATACCCATAACTTTGCCAATTTAAAAATATATTTATTATTATTATTATTATTATTATTATTATTATTATTATTATTATTATTATTATTATTATTATTATTATTATTATTATTATTATTATTATTATTATTATTATTATTATTATTGTGGGCAAGATAACCACTATAAATAAACCACGCTTCTGCGCAACCATTTGTGGGCAAGAGAACCACGCTACTACTACCATTTATCCGGGATCGTGTTTTGTTGCTGCTGCTTCTATTAACGTGGATCTGATATCCTGCAAGGTTATCAATCACAAAGTTGCTTGCCTTGGGCCCATAGAAGGCAGCAATCGATTCATCTTTCTCTCTCAGATATAAATAAATAATGATTCTCAAATATATAGAGTGAGTGAAAATGACAATAATTGTCAATCAAGAAAGCTAAACAGCAAAATAGCAAGGGAGCTGGAAATAATTTCCTACGTGAGTGAATTTCCGTATAGGATTGTAAACAACTACGTGCACATTAATGAAAGAACGGATAAGTTGTATAAAGGATGACGTTTAATAGAAACAAGTTGTCTGAAGTAAAAACAAATTAACAAAACATTTTGATCATTCAATAAACAAAAAG
Organism: Diploptera punctata; assembly: GCA_030220185.1. Classification (NCBI taxonomy): domain Eukaryota; kingdom Metazoa; phylum Arthropoda; class Insecta; order Blattodea; family Blaberidae; genus Diploptera; species Diploptera punctata. Next base: position 15,524 of record JASPKZ010010532.1, read on the forward strand.
GAGAAATGTAAATAAATAAATGACGATACTCTTACAATAGAAAAAATCCACACCATACCTCACGCCACACTCATGCTAACGTCCGAACCAGGGGCAACTTCTTCCCTGGTCTGCCGGACCAACTAAACCACGCCGCTTCTCGGCTTCAGACGAGCTTGTCCATTAGAGTTCCAATCGCATCGCGGACTGGATGCGGATTCAAACCTTGAATCTGCTCGAACAACTGAACGAAGAAAGAATGAATGCTTGAATGATTGAATGATAATGTTTTGCCTGTGCACCACGTATATGAAGGTTCCGAAGTAGAGGGGAGATGCGCCGTAAACACTGCGCAGCGGGAAGGGTAAAGAGTGGAGAGAGGGGGTAAATACAAGGAGAAAGGGATATTGGCATAGTTCATAAATATTCCAGTCTAGGGAGGAGAACGACGCTACAATAATGAGCCGAAAAACACATTTTCGGTTCATTATTATTATTATTATTATTATTATTATTATTATTATTATTATTATTATTATTATTATTATTATTATTATTATTATTATTATTATTATTATTATTATTATTATTATTATTATTATTATTATTATTGTTTCTCACGTTTTCCCCTGCCACGAATTTCATTCCACCATTTCCCCATACTCATCTCATCCATTTCGTTTCATTTAGTTCATCCGCCCCTCTAAAGAAGCGTCAGGGATGGTCGACCGGCACCCTTGTAGTTCACAAACCTCTATAAATATAGGCGTTTCATCTCATCTCATTCCTCGACCCGACCCTGAGTTAAACATCGAGTTGAGGATTTTATTATTGTTATTATTATTATTGTTATTATTATTATTGTTATAATTATTATTGTTATTGTTATTGTATTGTTGTTATTATTGTTATTATTATTATTATTATTATTATTATTATTATTATTATTATTATTATTATTATTATTATTATTATTATTATTATTATTATTATTATTATTATTAAAATAGTTGTTTTCTTAATTACAGGATTGGATGTGTGAAACGAGGTGACAATTACTGTTTTGTTGAGTTGACTCGTTTCATTTCTACCTCATTTACAACTCACGTGCACGGCTGATTACATGTTTTCGCATAAACAAATGTCCCACTCAAATCACAATTAATATGTTTTTATGAAATTAACGTACAGTACATCGCCCGTTGTTTAATTAAAATGATCACCATGACACCCAGGTCGTTGGATCAATTTATCATAACCAAATGGTAATACGAGCTACAGTAGATAATTTTTACACGAATTACTGAAACCTCTATGTTAATCATTTTTCAATTAAATTCAGTATTGTAATATTGTGTTAATGCATAATTCCATTTATCTTTTTTATCTTCGTTTTTATACAGGACCTCAACGAGACCCTGCCGGTCATCGGAGTCGAAGTTAAGTCAACCATTTTTGGGGTACACTGGGTAGCTCAAGATGTTCCAGCGAATTTCCCAGTAAATAGCAAGAATATAATTATTAGTTAAGGCTCTGCAACTATTCCAGAAGTTCAAAGAAATGGCTTTCCACCATAGCAACCCCTAACACGTTTGGGGACATCTGAAGTTGGGATTTACGTGGTGTGGCGATAAAGACAAACCAAAACTACAGTGTGATTTATGTTACAAAGTTATCTTAAATGGTTACATGAAACCAAATAAATTACGAAGGTATTTAGAAACAAAAAACGTTAAACTTAAATATATAAAACTATTATTCTTCCAGTTATATTATAAGGATGCGAAACATGGACTCGTACTTTAAAGAAGGAAGGAAGATTACGAGTATTTGAGAAGAAAGTTCTTAGGAAAATGTATGGACCAAAGAGAGATGAACAGACAGGTGAAGGGAGAAGACTGCATAATAGTAAATTACATGGTCTTTATAGGAAGCCAGATATAACAAAAACACTTAAGTCTCGTAGACGGGGATGGGCAGAACATGAGACACGAAAGGGGAATGAAAGACGTGCATGGAAGCTTCTTGTAGGAAAACCAGAGGGAAAACGCCCAGTTGGTAGACCAAGAATGAGGTGGGAGAATAAGATTAACTATGATTTGAGGGAAGTAGATTATACAGGGACTGATTGGAAAACATTAGCTCAGGATAGGGATGTATGGAGAGCTTATGTCCTAGCGGCCATGGACCTACCGGTTCGATAGTGCCAGTCTGTTAGTTAGTTAGAGTTAGGTATTTACAAACAAAACATTCTGACGTTAAAAATAAAAGCTAGTAATATTTCGCTCGCGCATTAATGCGATTTGAACGGGAAAAAGCTGATGTATCTAATGTGGGGTCACTAAATTCAAAGGCTTTGGGACCATCATATTTGTCTAGTTTCCATATTGGTATTGCTGGAAAACCTCATTCCATAGGTGAGGAACTGATACTTCCAGGAGTTAAGGATTTTTTAAAATCATATTCGGGGACACGACGTAGCATAGCGACGGTGGGCAATGAAAACATCGTAACTCCATTTTGGTAAACTTTATAGGAGAAATAAATGTTTTAAATAATTATGAAAATTGATAAGCAATAGTTTCCACATATTTTACTACAGAATACAAGTCAAGTTAATAAATTTGAAGTCCGTGTTCTTAACAGGTTATGCATCACATATTTCTGTGCTGGCTATTGGAGTTATGTGGTTTTCAATGACTGATTGAGTTATTTTCATTGCATACCGTCAATAGTGCTTAAGGCAATACGCTACAAGCCGGAAGGTTGAGGGTTCGAGTCCCGGTGGGTCAGGATTTTTAAACTGACCCAAACATTCTGGCGGCACTATGGATCTGGGGTTGACTCAGCCTCTAACTGAAATAAGTACCAGATTTTTTCCTGGAATGACAGAAATTCAGATAAACACACTAAAATACAACGATTCAATTATCTATGTGGCACAATTAAACGTACTTTATTGAATAAAACTAGAAAAGAAAATATTTTTAAATTTTACAAAGTATTGGCAGTTCCATCTCTTTATCTATGGATGTGAAACCTAGACATTAACAAAGGCAGATAGTAAACAAATAGAGGCTGCAGAAATGAGGATGTTGAGAGCAATAGCAGGATACCAAAGGACCGATAAAAAGAAAAACGAAGATATAAAAACAGAACTTAATATATTTAATCTCTGTGAAAGAATAAAATACTATCAAAATACTTACCTTCAGCACGTATTACGAATGAATGAACAGCGCATACCAAGAAGAATATATAATTATAAACCAAAAGGGAGAAGATTGTTAGGAAGACCATTGAAGAGATGGAAGGACCAATTCGAACTATAATGAGATCGGAACAGGCCATTGGGTTTAATCCTTGTTGTTGATGATGATGATTTTTCTGGGGGTAAAGGTGACTGTCACACAGAGCTGACAACCCGGCTGACAGCAAGCGCCGATTGTCTAGAAAAAATGGGAGCCTTGACCTCATACTACCCTAAGGGCCTCCTAAGCCCTGTAGTAGCATCACTTTACCTTAAAGTCATGTGATGCAAATCAGTTAGATTTAATTATCATGTCTAAAGATAGTTGTACAATTCATCGCCGTATCAACGAAATTGCCAGTAATTTAGAAAACCAATTGATCATAAGAATAAAAGACAGTTTTTTACATTGCACATTTATGAATCAACTAGCATTGTTAATTCATCTCCATTTGTTTCATTAGATATGGATATAGGGTAACGCCAATAAATATTTTCTTGTTGAATAGATCAGTTGGAACACAATTCATAATTTGTTAACATGTCTGAAGAAGGTACAGTGTACCGAAACAGCTGTCACTGAATTATATAATAAATATGAAAATCAAATAAAACTACATTTTATTTTTATTTAATTAATAAATATTTTCTTTTTTTTGTGAAAACTGATGCACTCATATAACAGCAGAATGTATTTTCGAATTTCTTAACTCAATTATGATTAAGCAATGTATTGATTGGGGGAAAAGTGTGTTACACTAACTTCCGATGGATGTAGAGCGATGTGTTGACGACACAGTGATGTTGCGCGTGTTCGTAAAGTGACCCAGATGCGATTTGGACGTCACGCTGTTTTATTTACAGGGAAGAATTGGCTAATAAGACAATGCCGAGTGATATGAAATGGCCTTTCGACATTACAGTTGAAGTTACCTACTTCACAAAAGCTTGGCCATTGAATGCAAGACTTCTTCTTCTTCTTCTTCTTCTTCTTCCTTCCAAGTATTAGGCCAAGGCCTGTTACGATCCTATAGAAAATTTTCCCTCCAGCGTTTCATAGGACGGCCCAGTGATCTTCGTCCTCTTGGTATATAATTATGAACAGTTTTGGGGATCCAATTTGAACTCATTCTTTCAAGATGGTGTTTCCAATTTAGTTGGTACTGTTTAATATATTCCAAAATTGGCGTAGTGAATGCAAGACTTATTTCTGCTTATATGGCAGATATACTTTACAATCTAAATGAACTCAATTTGTCCATTCAAGGCCCAACCCCTGACTGTGTTCCAAGTTTATGATAAAGTCAAGTTATTCCAGAAAAAACAATCAATCTGTAGTTAGCGTACATCAAAACTAATGATTTTTATTGGTTTCAAACCTTAGATCATTTTCTATGAATCCATCTATAAATTGGAAACACCATCTTGAAAAAATGAGTTCAAATCGGATCCCCAAAGCTGTTTATAATTATATACCAAGAGGACGAAGATCTCTGGGCCGTCCTATGAAACGCTGGAGGGAATTTTTTTCTATAGGATCGTAACAGGCCTTGGCCTATACTTGGAAGGAAGAAGAAGAAGAAGAAGAAGAAGAAGAAGAAGAAGAAGAAAAAGAAGATTATTTTCTAACAAGGAAACTCTCAACCTTTTTTTCCAGAGAAGTGTTATAATGTACCAAGGTGGTGTCCAAAAAAAAAATATCTGCCGTTTTAAAGTGCATGGCACATAAATCAACGCCAGATCCGGTCATCATCATCCTTATCATTATCATCACCATCCTTCACCGGTGTGGAAAGCAACGGGAAGCTCCCACACCTATAATTCCCTAGTAAAGCTGCAAAGCATAGCATGAAAAATTATATGGTTGCAGTGAAAGATCTGTCCTTAGCCAAATTACTATAGAATAGAATAGAATCCAGCAATGGCAGCCCACCGTACGGATCAGATGTCTATCCCTGCATGGCTTAAGCGCAGAGCTGAGTGAGGCAGACAGCGGGTATTGAGGGTTTTCCAGTCTGTCAATACACCTTAGATCATTTTCTATGAATCCATCCATAAATTGGAAACACCATCTTGAAAAAATGAGTTCAAATCGGATCCCCAAAGCTGTTTATAATTATATACCAAGAGGACGAAGATCTCTGGGCCGTCCTATGAAACGCTGGAGGGAATTTTTTTCTATAGGATCGTAACAGGCCTTGGCCTAATACTTGGAAGGAAGAAGAAGAAGAAGAAGATTTTCTAACAAGGAAAATCTCAACCTTTTTTTCCAGAGAAGTGTTATAATGTACCAAGGTGGTGCCCAAAAAAAATATCTGCCGTTTTAAAGTGCATGGCACATAAATCAACGCCAGATCCGGTCATCATCATCCTTATTATCATCACCATCATTCACCGGTGTGGAAAGCAACGGGAAGCTACCACACCTATAATTCCCTAGTAAAGCTGTAAAGCATAGCATGAAAAATTATATGGTTGCAGTGAAAGATCTGTCCTTAGCCAAATTACTATAGAATAGAATACAATCCAGCAATGGCAGCCCACTGTACGGATCAGATGTCTATCCCTGCATGGCTTAAGCGCAGAGCGGAGTGAGGCAGACAGCGGGTATTGAGGGTTTTCCAGTCTGTCAATACACCAGTTGTATTATTTAAATGAGATATCTGGCGCTTGATTTTAGCGTCTTGCAGTTAAAAATGCAAATAATTTTTTGGCACGGCCTTTGTACATCACAACGCTTCTCTGGAAGAAATTTCTAGATAGGTTTCGGTATGCAATAGTTTACAGTATCCTTGTAAGAAAAATTTATTTTTCCTGGTCACTGAGTTTTGTGATTCTGCAGTAACCCATCTCTATACCCTGAATAATGAGATTGAAAGTAATTTTTCAGAAAATTATAATGAATTCAAATGGATTCGAGACTCATTCCTATATTTCGAAAGTTCAAATTTACCAACAAAACTAAGAGAGCAGTTGTGTAATATTAACTCTGATTGTGACATTAAAACTAAATTTGTACACCCACATTGTCAGATATAACAATGTTTTGGTTATCGTCAAGGCGTGAATTTCCTTGAACTTTCGAATGAGGTAGTAAAGTTCGCTACTTTATATATGTGTGAAAATGGATTTTCCTGTTTAGTCAAATGAAAAAACTAGTACAGAAATAGACTTCTTGCACGCTCTGATTTACGACTCACTTTAACTAAAATTCAACCAACACACCAGCATATACAGACACGACAGGCCATCCATTGCATTAGTTCGGTGAGTACAAAATAGTTTAACACAATTTGAACATGTGCTTAATTACACTAATACAGGGTGTCCCATTCAAACCTACCACATTTTAATTAATCATAACTAACAAAGTATGCGGAATTATGAAATGAGGTCGGTATTAAACGGAACAGAAACTCAAAGAATTAAATTGTCACACGCTAAAAACACCTCTATTTTGCTCTAATTTATTCAATATTTTATTCTGAAACACGTGTACGAGCACCTCCTGATTCTTTTTTAACGCTTCCAGTTGCCAGAAACGTCTTAATCCATGCCTTAATGGTCTTCACATCAGGTGCATTCCTCCATATTCTCTCCGGTAATTTCTTTGCACTGCAATTATTGACTTCGTTTCTGCATACCAGAAAACAGTTTGTGCTCGTTTCTGAGGAATCGCCAATTTTGTTTTATGTCATTATTATTAACATGCGACAGATGAATTAACTTCAACAATGAAAACAAAAATTCCTCGAGTTTCTCTTTCTTTTAATACCAACCTCATTTCACAATTCAGCATACTTTGAGAGTTATGATTAATTAAATTGTGGGAGGTTTGAATGGGACACGATGTATAGTTTTTTTAACAACATACACTCATATAATACTTACTCTTTCGTCGATGATTAGAGTGTACTGAATAAACTTATGGGTCGCGTTAAGTTTAATATCCTTCAAGATGGATCCGGACTTAATAGTATGACAACCACAGATAGAAAGAAAATGGACAGTTCATGACAAATTATCCTAAGGCTGAAGAGGGCATATTAAGTCTTCAAAACGCCAGGAAGAGACACGCATTTGGTCCGTCCCTTCTCTCGGAACAGTACAAGAGAGGGACCCGATGAAATCCCGGATTGGAACCAATCTGTATTTAGGTAGGTGGTAGGCTGAGTATCCGACAGGGTCTCAGCTGGCTCCCCGGATCTTGATTCGGGGGATGGAACTGGGTAGGATACATAAAAGGCGGCACTGCCTTTCCAATCACTACTCATGGAAATTTTGAATAAGTAACTGGATTCAAATATCTAGTAACAAAGAATTTGAAATTGATTTAACTTTATTTGAAACAATGTAAAACAATAAATGCATACTTGCAGCCATTTTATTACTAATATTGTCTCACGACCTCCTGTAGTTTCAACCAATAAACATTACCCACACTGTTAACGTTAATAATAATAATAATAATAATAATAATAATAATAATAATAATATTATTATTATTATTTTATTATTCCGGCTTTTACAATGAATATACATTTTTCCGGTACCCATGTTCACAGTTAACTACACATTTGTTTCAACACATTTTTCCATTCCTGTCTGTTCATCCATATATCTTCTTCTATTTCCCATTCCCTCTTAGCTTTATTGATTCTTTGAATCCACGTAATAGTTGGTATACCCTTCTTTTTCCTTCCCTGTGGTTCCCAATCCATGATTATCTTAGGTAGTCTTCCTTCTTCCATTCTTCTAATGTGTCCGTACCAATTTAATTGTTTCTTCTTTATAAAATCTATTATTGAATATTGTACCTGCATTTTTTCTTTTATATATGAATTTCTGATTTTATCCTTCCTGGATATTCTTGCAGCACGTCTCCAGTAGTCCATTTCAGTGGCGAGCATTTTTTTATTCACTTGTGCATTTAAAGATCACACATCAGCTCTATAGGTAATAATGCTTCTGATTATTGTATTAAAAATAGTTTTTTTTTTGTTTCTTTGAAGATATGTTTGTCCCATACTATTCCATTTAGGGCAGATATAGCATACTTTCCTATATTGATCCTGTTTCTTATCTCTGTTTCTTGTTTTCCATCTTTAGTAATTTTAATTCCCAAATACTTATATTCTTCAGTGTGTTTAATTGTCCCTAAATCTTCTTCTAGTATTAAATCTTGAGGAAGATCCCCTATAATAATAATAATAATAATAATAATAATAATAATAATAATAATAATAATAATAATAATAATAATAATAATAATAATAATGATAATAATAATAGCTTTATTTTACCTGGCAGAGTTAATGCCTTGGTGCATAAAGAAATTAAATGCATGCTTGCTTCTGAAAACGCATGCTATTACGCATTAGCAGAAGGACTCTTGTCACCCCAACTTTTCTAAAAAGAAATTAAACTAAGATATATTTATATAGAACTGTTATTCTTCCAGTTTTATTATATGGGTGCGAAACATGATATTTCACTTTAAAGAAGGATAAAGATTACGAATATTTGATAATAAAGTTCTCAGGAAAATTATTGGACCACAAAGAGTAAATGGAGAAGCCTTCATACTAGTGATCAACATGATCTATATGGGAAAATGAGATGTAATAAGAACAGTTAAGTCTCATTGACTGATGGGCAAGGCACGTGACACGAAAGTAGAACGAAATAAGGCATGGGAATTCCTTATAGAAAAGCCATAAGGATAGCGCTCGGTAGGCACGCCAAGAATGAGATGGGAGAATAAATTACTCATGATTTGAAGGAGGTAAATTATACAGGGGATTTTTTTGAAAACATTAGCTCTGGCTACGGATGTATGGAGAGCTTATGTCCGCGCGGCTATGAACATCTAGACTCGGTAATATCAATGAGTTAGCTATTATTATTTTATTATTATTATTATTATTATCATTAATAAACTGAAAATATATAAAACTATTATTCTACCAGTTATATTATATGGGTGCGAAACATGGACTCTTACTTTAAGGGAGGAGAGGAGATTGCGGGTATTTGAGAATAAAGTACTTAGGAAAATTTTTGGACCAAAGAGAGAAGAACAGACAGGTGAATGGAGAAGACTACATAGCAATGAACTACATGGTCTTTATAGGAAGCCAGATATAATAAGAACAGTTAAGTCTCGTAGACTGCGATGGGCAGGACATGTTGCACGTATGGGGAATGAAAGACTTGCATGGAAGCTTCTTGTAGGAAAGTCAGAGGGAAAACGCCCAGCTGGTAGACCAAGAATGAGGTGGGAGAATAACATTAAATGTGATTTGAGGGAAGTAAATTATACAGGGAATGATTGGAAAGCATTAGCTCAGGATAGGGATGTATGGAGAGCTTATGTCCGCGCGGCTATGACCCTACGGGTTCGATAGTGCCAGTGAGTAAGTAAGTAAGTATTATTATTATTATTATTATTATTATTATTATTATTATTATTATTATTATTATTATTATTATTACCAGGGAAGTAAATGGAAATGCCGCCAATAATTTTTTTCTAGAAAAGGGGGTCACGCGTGCAAGTTTGTGAATCGATAATGTAGTGCATTTTCAATTTCAACGCTCCACTTCAGCAGACCCGTTTACTCAGGGTGAGGTGCATTTGTGTAATGTCTAAAATGTTGTCTGTATTTTTTTACCAATTCTCTCTCTAACAGCTGCGTCATTAGCGTCGCAATCCAAATCTGGGTGTGAAAAGACAGACAAATTTTGCTCAAGGCCTTTTGTTTCAGACTTGATATTGTTTTATATAAATCTAAGACACGGGACCCCACGGTTTTACTTCCCATCCGAATGAAGCCATACTAAGTTTTTACCCCCTTGAAGTCCATCGGCGTCGGCTGGGTTTGAAACCACGAATCCTAAGAAATAGAGGCGAATATAAAAAAAATCAAAATTCCCATCACTCCTGCGTGGAACATAGGGCTCTCAGAAAACTTCTCCATCTGACTCTAATCTTGGCCAGCTTCTTGATCTCATTCCAAGTCTTCCCCATCTTTTTAGCTTCTGTGAGAACATAGTAATCGCTAGGGCAAGGCAATTAATGATTTTGTTTTGCATCTTTTTCTTATGAAGGCTGAAACATTGCTTGCATATATGAAAATGTATGGCATTAAAAATGGATTAAATAAAAGCAATTCGTTAGGATATTTTTTTTGCATTTTCTTAACTTTTTTAGGGATAGGTCATTTTTTGGCAATTTTTAGATCATTTTTAGCATTTTTACACTTTTCCGGAAGGCTGTGTAATTATTTGTATTTGATTTGAGATTTTTTATTATAATTCAGTATTTTTCCTTGTCAATACAATTTCTTGGAATTAAGTACATGTTTTGCTAACTACTACCCCTATTTTTCAAGGTATGTGCATAATGAACTTGCCCACTTCTAGGAATTTTATTCAATTTCTTAGAGCTCATGCTAGCTTTTACCCCTATTTTGATTGTTAACTGCAATTTTAAATTGTTGTAAAAGTGCACTGTATAATTGAAATGAATTTTCTGCAATAAAAGGTACCTAATATTATTTTTTAAATAATTTTATTTTAATATTTTGATGTCAAGTTATATTTTATGTAATTCAGTAATCAAGTGAGTACTTAATCTAATAAATAGTATTTTTATTGGTAATTTTTAAATTTATTCGTCTTTTTTTTTTACTGGTCATTTTTTGTATTTTTAGGTCATAAATGCATTTTTATTTTGCATTTTTTACCAATTTATAGGTCATTAAATGCCTTGCCCTAGTAATCGCTAATCCATCGAAACGTGCATTGAAAGGAATTAAAATAATGATAGTCTATGTTTAATATTTGTGTAATGGATAGATAGAGAAGGAGAAGAAAGAAGACAAATCTAGTGCGGACACTTAGCTTACTGTTGTAATCTCAGCTGAAAAGCAGTGGGACTTGAATTGTAGGGAGACAAAGGAAAAAATAAATTTGATAACTTGCCATGACGTAGTATTATTAGCCCATAACGAGGAAGTACTAAGGGCCAACACGTACACACTATTGAATAACACTAAATAATTGGGACTTCAAATAAACATCAATAAAACTAAATATATGTTCACACACAGAAACACATTCTATAATGGAAATGGACAGTTAGTGACAAATGATGGAAATTTTGAAGAATTAGCTGAATTCAAATACCTAGGAACAATAATTACAAATAGGAGTGAGATAACTAACTCACTGGCACTATCGAACCCGTAGGTTCATGGCCGCGCGAACGTAACCTCTCCATATATCCCTATCCTGAGCCAATGTTTTCCAATCATCGCCCGTATAATCTGCTTCCCTCAAATCATAGTTAATGTTATTCTCCCACCTCATTCTTGGTCTACCAACTGGGCGTTTTCCTTCTGGTTTTTCTACAAGAAGCTTCCATGCACGTCTTTCATTCCCCATTCATGCCACATGTCCTGCCCATCGCAGTTTAACTTTTCTCATTATATCTGGCTTCCTATAAAGACCATATAATTCATTGTTATACAGTCTTCTCCATTCGTAAATAGGAGTGAGATGCACAAACAAATTAAACATAGGCTGTATTCTGGAAATGCATGATATTATGCATTATAGGGACTCTTGTCCCAACTTCTCTCAAAGAATGTTAAATTTAAAATATATAAAACTGTTATTTTCTCAGTTAGTTATAGGCCTATCATATGGATGCGAAATTCTGATTTGTAGGCCTACTGATCGGAGTTACCCCAATGTGTCATGTTCGAAATAATTGTTGGCACCATTTCGTGTTGGAATTATATGTTGTAAGTGTAAGTAATCATTTGATATTAATATTCACTTTGTTATCACAATCTGAGAAATTAAAAATTTAATTGAAATCCACAGCTGAAGTTTGAATATTCACATTTTGTTTAATTACACTGTTTCTTATTTTATCTATTCTATAAAATTCCAGCTGAACGCCTCCAAAATTCAATTTATGCAGTTCCTCCTTCATAATGAGCTTAATCTTTAATTGTGAATTTTCCAAGGAAAGTTGTTGTATAAAGTTCACAGTCAGTGCAGGTCTAAATTGCAGTTGTCTTCAGCCAGTTATCGCACATAACTGCAGACCATAGTACTGTAGGATAATTTTGAATTCCATCATCATTTATGAAGCAAATTTAACCAAAGGAACTGAGCAGTGAAACTTGAAATATAGGCATAAAAGGTGTAAACGAAAAAACGTATAACATATTATTTTGTTTGTAACTGCACATATTTATCATAAGTAATGCCACGAGTGATTTCCAAATTATCGATAAATTCACGTCACGAAGTGAGGAGTGAATTTATCTAGAGAATTTGGAAATCAAGAGTGGCATTTGTTACGACTATTTAACGAATAAAATTAAGCTGTTTACTCACAAATCATTATTTAACTATAGTTATTTTAAAATATTTATATATTTAATGTAAACGGCGATGTTTGAAAACAAATGAGAAGCGATAGGTACGTTTCATCTGCTTCTTTTGTTTATCACTGCAACCAGATCATACTATTTATTGCCAAAGGGACGCAATATTGTAAGAATGCTCTCTAGTGGAGAAAAAATGAAACACATCAAACTGCATATTAATTCATTTCTGATGTCGTATGATGTAAATATGACAATTATATTTTTCTGGATTATTACCTGGGAAAAAATACATTTAAAAAAGTGCAAACAGGGGTTTCTTTTTTTGATGGTATAATCAATTGCTACAAATGATTTTATATTAACTCCCGCATGCGGCATGTGTTGACATTCATGCACTATATATATACAATCTGGTAGCCGTATTTCTCATGGGCTCAGTCACTGCAAAATAATTGTCAGACCTGTTCAGAATATTAAAAAGGAGGAGCTTTCTTTAATATGGTAATTATAACACTGATAAATATTTCGTGAAACACGACTCTGATTGGTTGCAAAACAGAAATCATTGAAACGTGATTGGCCATTGAGACCCATTTGGGACATGAGTTAAATAGTCATAAGTAATGCCACGAGTGATTTCCAAATTATCGATAAATTCACGACCCACGAAGTGAGGTGTGAATTTATCTAGAGAATTTGGAAATCACAGGTTGGCATTTGTTAGGACTATTTAACGAATAAAACTAAGATGTTTACTCACAAATCATTATTTAAATATAGTTATTTTAAAATATTTATATATTTAATGTAAACGGCGATGTTTGAAAACAAATGAGAAACGATTGGTACGCTTCATTTGCTTCTTTTGTTCGTCACTGCAACCAGATCATATTATTTATTGCCAAAGGAACGCAATATTGTAAGTATGCGCTCTAGTGGATAAAAAATGAAATACATCAAACTGTATATTAATTCATTTCTGATGTCCTATGATGTAAATATGACAATTATATTTTTCTGGGAAAAAGTACATTTAAGAAAGTGCAAACAGTGGGTTATTTTTTTGGTGGTATAATCAATTGCTACAAATGTTTTTATATTAACTCCCGCATGCGGTATGTGTTGACATTCATGCACTATATACATAATCTGGCAGCCGTATTTCTTAGAGAGTTAGTCACTGCAAAATACTACTATGACTTATTCAGAATGTTAAAAAGGATGTGCTTTCTTTATTATGATAAACTTTAGTTGGTAAATTCTAGGCGAAACACGACTGTGATTGGTTGTAAATAAAAAAATTATTGTAACGTGATTGGTCATTGACTCCCATTTGGGGCATGAGTTAAATAGTCCAAAAAAATTGTTTGTCTTAGTTGAAAGTTTTTGAAACGTGAGACAGGATTTTTAAATTCAATCATTGTAATAAACACCGGCACTATCGAACCTGGAGGTTCATGGCCGTGCGGACGTAAAGTTCTTCATACATCCCTATCTTGGGCTAAATTTTCGAGTTATTCCCCGTACAATACACCTACCTCAAATTATGGTTAATGTTATTCTCCCACCTCATTCTTGGTCTATCTTCAGGCCGCTTTCCCTTTGTTTTTATACAAGAAGTTTTCACGCCAATTTTCACTCCACAAACGTGCACATGTTGTGCCCATCGCAGTTTACGATACTGAACCGTTCTCACTAGATCTAGTTTCCCATAAAGGTCACGTAGCTTACTGTTGTGCAATATTCTCCATTCACGAGTGTGACCGCGTCGCCATGGATCAAGAGATTACTCTATGGCCTCGCTTGATCCAAAATGTTTCAAGCACTTTATTCTCGAATACCTATACTCTTTTCTCCTCGTGTTTCTCATCCAATTAGTATTACATTCTTACAAAAATACAAGATACAGATCGAACCAAAGTTTTTAAATCTTAGAGATTAAATTTTCCATAAATAAGATTAAATAACACATAAAAATTAACATGCTCTTAGTATTTTGAGTTCAGAATTTTTTTTGAGAGACAGTGAGATGGCGAGAGTCCATTTAATACACTGTAACATGCGTTTCCAGAGTTGAGTCTATGTTGAATTTCTTTCTGGACCCCATTCTTGTTTGTAATTATATTGTTGTAACACTACTGCACAAATGTTTACATAGTCCTTATCTCACGCTGTCACCTGACCTTTCTTAATGCACTCCACAATGCCACTTATACAAATGTATGCAAAAACACATATTCATTCTCGCATGAATCTCGCTCCACCAGACTTCTGCTATATAGCTATGGTTTATCTACGACGCAAAGCGCCAACGCAAAAATTGCTCCTCATGTATTTAAATGGATGTGGTTTATCTAGAACGCAAATTGCTGACGCGAAATATTTTGCGCTGACATGTCGTCGTGTATTTGAATCTCTTGAATCCGGGACGCAATTTTCCAGCGCAAACAAAGAATATAGAAGATATTACCCGTACTCATTGGTGTAATTGCTAAAAACAAACTAAGGTTTTATGACAAAATGTCGGAAATACAGTACTTGTTTTATAACCTTCCAATTTTAACGACGAAATCATCGAGTTCTATACAATATGAGCATGAAGGAGTACAGAGATGTACAGAAAAAAGAGTTATTGTGGCTTGAACTTAGTCAAGAGATAAATAAAAGCTGTAAATAATGTATCTTGGGGATGTTATGGATGTACATAAATTTCGTCTTCTATTAAATTCAAAACCTTATAAAACTGCTTAGGCGAAAATCTGAAGTATTCTAAAATTTGGTATTGTCATCAACCATATGTTTATTTAAGAACTAAAGAATAATTTATTCTATAATTTTCCATACAACATTCATATGATGCTGTTGCTCTAGGTACTTTTTCTGTCTTTACTAATATTTCGTACTATTTTAAACATTTTGCAACGATACTTGAAACTTTTTTATAATGAATTTTAATATGTTTATCTATGGACACAAATTATGACTTTTCCTCTCAATTTATTTTCAAAGTTCTTTATTATAACTGAGGTTGGCATACGTGAACGCTTATAAAATTAAATCCGCCAGATGGCAGAACATATGTGTGAATGACCAACATTTGCATTTAATTCCAAACCATATTTTAAAAAATACATGTTCAATCACTTAATTTTGTTAGGTTCCGATGGGTCGGTTTACGGAACCATGAAGACAATATCCATATTCTAAATTGTTTTATCAAAATTTGAAAATTCAAGTAATTACTTAAATAATGACATTAATTATACAAGGTGTTAGAAAATTCATATTACAAACTTCTAGGGGTAGTAGAGGGAACTAAGTAGACAATATCTTGAATGGAAACCCATGTCCGGAAGCGTACCGTTTCCGTGCTACAGCCATTAAAATGTGTCGGATTTGCCGGTGTTGTTTTGCAACAGGATAGGCAGAAAATGAAATCACGAGTTATGGTCGCTGCACAAGAGATTAACGGGACACCAGGTGTGATGGAACGAGTGTACCGGAACATGATCCGGCGGTACAATGTATGCAACGACGTTGGTGGTCGTCACATCGAGCCTCTGTCACAGTGAGCAGTTTCGTATGTGACACATCCAATTGCAGAAGACATACACTTTTTTTTTCATTGTTGGCATAAGTGTTATTGTGATCTGTTAAAGTGTTTTTGTTACTTTGGTATTTTTACCAAATAAAGTTGGCTTTCTTCTGTAATGAGTCAAACGTTATTTAATTATGTATCTTACGTCACACATAATTTTACATAGTGCTCTTCTGGCGATATGCACTGCCTATCCGGTTGCAGAACAACACCGGCAAATCCGACATTTTAATGGCTGATGATGACCATATCATATTTCCGGACATGGGTTCCTATTCAAAGTATTGTGTACTCAGTCACCTCTACTAGCCCTAGAAGTTCGTAATATGAATTTCCGAACATCCTGTAGAAGAAACCTAATAGTTCAACAACTCTTTAGTCTTATTTTTTTTTAAATCTTGCACAAATGCCTAATTATTACCAAGAAGAAGTCGCTGAATAGATCAAAGTTACTAGCTTACTAAGCCTATTAATATGCCATGGTCCGACAGCCTTAAAGCTGTTGACTTATCAACCTGCTGCTGGCCTCGAATTAACGTCATTCACAGAGGTGGAAGATCATCCGGCTAGTATAGGGATGGCATGCAGCCTCTCAACCTGGAGCTACTTACAGTACTACAGCTACTCAAGTTCCTCGTTATGCTGGGTGGGCGCCAATCCAATATACTGGCCGAGATTTCATGAGAAAATGTATTTCTCCACGGGAACTCAAACCAGCGCGGGTCCGTAGTTCTGATTCTATCTATTACCACTCGGCCATAGACAGGATTTTTTCTTAATTTCAGTTGAGTAAACGGTTAGATTATTAAGAAATTACCAAATTGAAAATAATCACCGTACGAACATATTTCATTATTGGCACTTAAGGGATAACGTAGATCCACAGAAACATCTTTATACAGACGCATTCTATTCTATAGTGTTCTGCCCTAGGGCAGGTCCTTCACTGCATTTTCATGCTATACATTGCAGTTTTACTAGGGAATTAAGGGAATTGTAGGTGTGGTAGCTTCCCATTGCTTTCTACACCGGGGATAATAATGATGATGACCATATCATATTCGGGATCTCTTCTACCTCAAAGCTATAGTATATAAATTTATTTAATTTACATACACAGTTTATGAAAGCATATTTACTAAATTAATATACCAACCAATTAATTTAGTAAAATTTAGAAGAATATCATAAAATTATTATTTTAGATTGACATCCTAATATTATGAAATTAACTGATTTATTTCCTCCTTGAATTTCTAAAAGGGTGCCATATTTTTGGTTTACAAGACCAATATTTTATTTAAATTATTAGAGCCATTGTCAATGTTAATACCTTTTTTATTTATGTGCAGTCTTTTTTTTGTGGAATTCGGTTTACAAGATTTTTTTTATTCAATGCCACACCTTCGTCATTTCGACATTCTGGTAATCTCTCCTGGTATGGCGTTATTGTAACCCACTTCTGAAGTTGGGGCGCCTGGAGGGCGGAGATAGTTGATGATGATGGTAATGATGCGCCAGGAGAAGCCTTAATCCTAAACTAAATGAATACCGGTATGTTAATGATGATAATGATGGCCAGATTATGTTCTCGGGGACCTTTTGGGGCTTAAAGTTCCCTGACATTTGTCTTGCAGCTGAGGAAAAACCCCGAAAAAATGTCATCACCCAGGAAACTTGTCCCGGCCGGGATCGAACCCTGGCCCCCTGCGTGACAAGGCAACACGCTACCTCGAGACCACAGCGGTGGACAAAAATGAATTTCTATGCAAATCTATAGTTTTGAAACATGCCTGTTTCAAAAAGCTTATTTTTAAGTATACCTTGTCATCGCAGAAGACTGTGATCTCAAGTTCGAATTCTGGCGGTTCCAGAGGGGTATTGGTGGTGGGGAAATACCGGGATTTTTCTCGGGGTTCTCCTGTTTCCCGAATTTCATCCCACCAACACTCTCCATTCCTTCCCCTCTCCTTCATGTAATTTCATTACATATTCAATCATTTCATGTCGGCCTTCACTACATCTCATGTTAGGTAAAAAATAGTTTGGTTGGCAATCCACAGTTGCTAAAAATATGTGATTGCGGGATCATGATTCCGAGCCTGTACAATAAAAATGGTAGAAGGGGACAACAGAAGGGTTGTAATCCCCCCTCGCGGCCATGGACCAACCCAAAAATGGCGGTATATGTCATAAGAGTAGAACCAGGTGTGTCAAATCTATAGTCTCTCTGGTTTAACTTTACAAGAAATTTGTAGAATGAGACAACTGTACTCGCCTCTCTCACTCGCACCAGTGTTGACGGTTTTTCTTCACCAGATGTTAATAGGGTAAAGGGGGGAGAGGAAAACTGACAACAGGTTGCGTTCTTTCTTTTGTATCAGACTAAAGCGGTCAACGATTTACCCTTGTATCTCCATCTCTCTCTCTGCCAAGTTAAACCAGCTATACAATAGAATAAGCCTACAACTTACATAACACTGTAGAATAGACTTTCATTCCACCCACATCCATAATACTGGGATAGCGCAATAGATATTTCAGTCGCGGTGCTCAGAATAGTTTGCTCTCCCAGTTTGATTGAAGAATTAAATAAATAACTACGAAAGCATATACCTCAATTTATTGTCGATATAAAATACAGTGACTATGTCGTACGTCCGCAAGGAAGTAACATTTCACATAAAAAGTGCATTCTTTCTTCTCCTAGTTTGTTTATCTGCCCGTTCTTTAAATTAATTTAGTTTTTATTGAAGTAGAAACTGCACGTATGCTATAATACCTACCCAACATTTTCAGAGACAATCTTAAATTCTGAAAGTCGAGATGGAAAAGAAATATCTGTTCACACGTCACATATGGTTTTCATCTTTCTAGAGAATCGGCACGATATGTCAGCCGGATTTTTATCACTGCGTGATCGGCAAATTTCTAGAAAGTATAATAAGCAAGCGCGCATTTTGTTTCCCGAACGTAGAGGGGATCGAGAAATTTCTTCTTGTGAATTTATTACGTCACGTGAATGTATAAGCAGTTTAAAATTACAAATAGATACACACAGACTAGCTATAATCTTAGTAAATACAGATGCTGCATTGTCAATATTATTTATGTAAAACACCAAATGATCTATCATTATTACGTACCGAACGTTGAAATTCAGGGACAGTCAGTTTGAATCCTGAAGCCTACTAATCGATAAATTTCCTAACTTGTATCAGAACGAAAATGCGCTGCCTAATAATAAGTTATTATATAAACACATATAGGCTATAATAACACACAACAACAAATTTGAACTTTTTGTCGCTCGCAGAAATGAAAATAGGCGATTTTAGTTAATTGGCATGCGCTGATTTCGAATTTGAAGTCCGTTTTTCTGTATCACCCAACAGTTCTTTGCGAGGACGTGTTGAACATTTTTCGTTATATTTCGCATTTATTGCTTATCTACACTTAGTTTCAATTGTTTTTGCAATAATATTAATAAAAGCAATTGATCTATGTAAAACCAAATCATGTAAGATCCAAAAAGTTAAAATATGTTTTTTCTAAGAAGGATAAATAAGTAGTTACGTTACAACACATGCTTAAATTGTAGCAAAAATCTCACCTTTCAATACTTCTTCCTGGATGACTTACGCCGATAAGATGGCTCCGAAATGTCTGTGAAAAGTTGCCAGCAGTAATCGGCAAGCATGTTGGTCTCTAATTTCCCTTTATAACGCCTTTTAATTTCTAAAATGTCTTCATGAACTTTCGCCATGTTCATCACTGACGTCACCCAAGTTCGGTGAAGAATCACTATGTTTAACAGGTCGCATGGCTGACTGCAAATTTGGATACTGAAGAAAATGCTTATTTTTGAAAGTGAAACCAGATATATTGACCATACAGAAATAAGTCAGTGATGTAGCCCGTAGGTTCCCTCCACAACATTGGAATGGCAAATGGTATGCACGAATGCGAACTTCCTAACCACCCTATTAAAATCCTTTGGCAGTTTGTACAGCAAAAATTGGGGGCCCAATATTTATCAATATCTCCAAATTTACTATAGTTCCCGAAATATAAATTGTAGGCCTACGCCTTTATAACTATTTCTGCGCTGAGATTTTGTACAATACTCTCCACATACGTAACAGAATAAATTAGGAGAATTCTTACAGGGAGAGAGATTGCAAAATTATAAAAAAACACTAAAACTTGCGTATTAAAATTAACAATTCAATTTCTTTATAATGATACACAATAATGCATATATCGACACTTCACAATCACAATGATGTAATGTAAGACGAACTGCACAGAACGAGGTATTACAAGCCATTACTTCACATATTTGACAGTGGTAATCAGGAAATTTTTTATACCTATGTATTCCTGAGGGTTTAACAATCCCTAAGAGTAATAAAACCGCGCAAAAGAAAAATGATGGTGACCAGTTTGAGAGACAATAGCGCCTGCGACTCTCGCGGAAACGATCACTTCTGCTAAAGGTTGTCATCGAAATAGCTGACTCCGGTTAGGTGATTGGAAAAACCTAATATCATTGTCGTCTTCTGCGAGTCCGAAAACATAGTTATTGATACATTTCGAGCCTGCGAGTAATTCTTTGTTGTTGTGTGTAATCAATTGATTTGGCGTTTATTTGATGAAAATCCATATATATTTAATTAAATAAAAAAAACTTAGAGTTTTATATGATTTTCATATTTATGAAATTTGAGAATCATATAACTAGGTTTTATTTTTATTTAATTAAAAAAAGTATATATATATATATATATATATATATATATATATATATATATAAATATTATTAATCTAAAAATCTAAAAAGAGCAGTAATTATTAATATATAAGATCTACTCCGTATTACATGTTATTTGTCATATATAAATTTTAACAACATCCCTCCATCCATCCATAGTAATTCTGCCCGATGGCAGGTCTTTCACTGCAATCATAGCATTTTCATGCTATGCTTGCAGCTTTAATAGGCAATATTAGGTGTGGTAGCTTCCCGTTGCTTTCCACGCCGGTGAAGGATGATGATGATGATAAGGATGATGATGGTGCCCATATGATTTCGGGGACCGTTTGGGCCTTAAAGTTTTCCTGACATTTGTCTTACAGGTGAGGAAAAACCCCGATAAAACCTCAGCCAGAAAAACTGCCCCGACCGGGGATCGAACCCGTACCCGCTGCGTGACAAGGCAGCACGCTACCTCGAGACCACAGCGGTGGACTATTAACAGCATAGACTACATGAACTTGAAACAGATAGATATAATTACATGATTAAATCTATATTAATATAAGCCGCTTAAATTTAAATATATTCTTGTTACATAATCATTTATATATTATGTATTATTTATATATATATATATATATATATATATACTTACTTACTTACTCACTGGCACTATCGAACCCGTAGGGTCATGGCCGCACGGACATAAGCTCTCCATACATCCCTATCCTGAGCCAATGCTTTCCAATCATTCCCTGTATAATCTACTTCCCTCAAATCATAGTTAATGTTGTTCTCCCACCTCATTCTTGGTCTACCAACTGGGCGTTTTCCTTCTGGCTTTCCTACAAGAAGTTTCCATGCACGTCTTTCATTCCCCATACGCGCAACATGTCCTGCCCATCGCAGTCTACGGGACTTAACTGTTCTTATTACATCTGGCTTCCTATAAAGACCATGTAGTTCATTGTTATGTAGTCTTCTCCATTCACCTGTCTGTTCATCTCTCTTTGGTCCAAAAATTTTCCTAAGAACTTTATTCTCAAATACTCGTAATCTCCTTTCCTCCCTTAAAGTAAGAGTCCATGTTTCGCACCCATATAATATAACTGGTAGAATAATAGTTTTATATATTTTCAGCTTAACGTTTTTTGAAAGGAGTTGGGACATCAAAAGTCTCTGCAATGCATAATAGCATGCATTTCCAGAATTGAGCCTATGTTTATATATATATATATATATATATATATATATATATATATATATATTTATTTATTTATTTATTTATTTATTTATAACATAATTAAAGTTTTTATTTATAGGGTATAAAATTTAAATTGGAATATATCATGCATGTAGAAAGAATTTGTTAATAATGTAAATTTATTTGTAATTTATATTATTAATATAATTTTCTATTATTAAAAGATATATTTTATTTCTGCTGACTATAGGGAGGTGACAATTTATAATTATTCCATTGGCATGGGAATATCAATGACTAAGTGTTTTTATACCCAGAAATCAAATTGGATCTGGTATTCGTTTTCGTCATGTGTCACCAGAAGGTCAAGGTCAGTTCAAAAATCCTGATCGCACCGGGAATCAAACCAATAACCTTCCGGGTTATATCGTATGGTCTTAACCAACTTCGTTATTTCGAAACTCTAAATGAGATAAAAAACGTAATTTAGTAAACTGAAAGTTCATTGGTTAC
This sequence comes from Diploptera punctata, assembly GCA_030220185.1. Taxonomy (NCBI): domain Eukaryota; kingdom Metazoa; phylum Arthropoda; class Insecta; order Blattodea; family Blaberidae; genus Diploptera; species Diploptera punctata. Next base: position 38,234 of record JASPKZ010010532.1, read on the forward strand.
TTCCTGGAGCAATGGGATTCGTAAATAAATATATTACATGCTATGTCGAATTTGATGTAAGCCTATGTACATTATTAAATGAGTGTGGAAAATGAACTGTAACAGTTCTCAAACGTTTACCACACGCAACTTCCGCCAACATTGAAACTAAAATGTAGGATGTGGAGACTCATTTTAATGTAAGCAGTATTAAGAATATTCTGTATATTTACGATCTCGAAGCTGTGATTTAAGATCCATCATCTTTAAATTAGCGTTGCTTATCCATAAACTCTGTTAACGACACTTTATTATAAATAGAAACCTTTCAACGTACAGAAAACAGCTCACATACCTCAAACTGGCAACATTATCCCGAAGAAGAAAATTGAATGTCGCGCACCGTCAATAATTAAATTGGCGTCACAAGAGTTGAGTTAATTTTAACTTATATAATAAGATCTGTTCAATATAATATTTCAATTAAAATATATTCAACTATCCTTTTCCATCATCCGAAGTAATTCAATGAACGATTGCAGTAAATTATCTTAATACGTCACTACAAATATATTTTATATGACATTCTAAGTGACAGTCCTGAAGTGAAGATCATAATCAGACTGCGGGGAAATAGTACGGAAATAGCATGTTTTTGCGCGATAGTGGCTTTGTCGTACTGACAGCAATGGCGACCATGATTGAAAGTTCAACTTCCTACATTTCGGGGTTGCCAACCTAAATAACTATACTGTAATATTACATATTACAAACCTCGTGCGGGAAGTAAAATCACTGACCTTTATGTATACTACGTACAATGTAATTACAAAAAAATATATCCTAAAGCTATTGTTAATATACAACATACGAAACAAATCACTGCATTTTAAATGAATTGAACTTTATTTGAAACAATATAAAACAATAAATACGTACTTGCCGCCATTTTATGACTGATTGGTATCACGGCCTGCTGTAGTCTGAACTAATAAACATTGCCCACACTGTTAACGTTAGTCAGTTGCTTATAATGAACGCACATATTTCCAACAAAGGTGTTATTTTACTATTATTTCTTATTTTGAAAACACCATCGCGCAAAAAATAATGTACAACGCACGTTTGTGAAGTGTTTTACAGAATCTCGAAAATTAAAACCCTCGCTATCACTCGGTTTTAAACATTTCCTCGCTTCTGTAAAAAACACTTCACAACCTCGCATCGTGATACACTATTAAATGCTTGCATACGATTTAACTGTAGACTGGAACAGAGAGACTACGGCAATTACGTTACGACCATAGTACCTACAGTTAACATAGCCAACGTAATTCATTTCATGCTGAGCAACAGATGAATTAATACAGTTGTAAATATTAAGTTTGTAGTGTGTACAGTCGACTCTATCATTTAGTTTACAGGCGCTTTGCTTTGTAGTTTGGTAAGTCTATTTTGCACGCGTAAGAATTTAGCATATCAAGCGGCGTTGTCATGTTTTATTCACTAGAATACATTTTTACCAACTAAATATACTGCAACAGATAAAAGTTACAACGCTGTTAAGATAATTTTATCCACTTGGAGTAGACATGAAAATGTCATTTAAAAATGCGAAGACATTATTGGCAGAGAACAGTTTTCAGTTTTTGGTGATTGGAGCGGCATCTTAGAAGCCTCTAACAGCAACTCCCCGGCTATACCTGGCAGTAACAATGTATTTTTTTTAACCAGAGGGAAGCAGTTGTCTTTGATGTCGCCTGTAAACTAAATGGCCAAGCCGACTGCACTATACCAGACTATACCGTGTTCACAGAGAACAGGTAGGGTATCACTAGGGCTCGGACATGGAGTTAGATTAAGTGCACTCTTACTATACATAATATTGCTTGATGAGAGAGTGGTAGGGAAATGTAGTAGCACCAGTCTGACTAGTATGGCATTTGTGCTGTACTGTTTACAGGTGGCATAGGCGGGTAATGAAATAAGTAACTAATTGTGGATTACAAGTTTATTTTGTTGCGTAAAATATATTTTTAACTTTTTACGCTACAGTACAACAAAAAGTGAAACAAATTTATAATTTCCGTACATTAGTTCTCCTTGTGCATCTATAAATACAATGCTGCATACATTATTACAAAAAATAACAAGTTCATTATTTCTGCACAATTATTTTCTTCGTAAAGTTTTAAATAAAGAGGTAACACAAAAAAGTATATGCACTGTACATAATATTTTAATGTATTTAAGAACGTCTTCATAACAATGAGATAAATAATACCTGCGTAAAGTTGTTTCACAAGGAATTTTTCTTCGCGTATATTTCTCAAAAAAAATTATTAAGCTGGATTTTGCACTTTATTGAAAGCAATATTCACGGAATCCATCGTTTCGCATAAATCCTTGTAAAATTCACGATGATTACAAGTGTCTGAAACTCCTTGTGCAGATGACTGTATTTCATCGTCAAGCTTGTGTTTTATATTCCCAATGTGTGTTTTAGATTTGCAATGGCTCTTTATAAAAATTCTTCTCCCCCCCCCCTTCAACTCTACATTACACAATTTACAAACTATTTTATCTTCTTTTAGGGAAAAATACTCACGGCCGTACTCACGTACAAGTGAATTCATCTTGTGTGTGTTTGTTTTCGGCAAGTTGTAATTATTCATCAGATCGTGGTGATCTGTATTATGATTTGACTGCATACTATACTTGTAGCAGCACAGCAAAGACGCCACTGACTGTGGCACTGCGCACGGACTAACTACCTGTGTAGTCAACTGTTTGGAAGCGAACGGCAATGAAAAGGCAATGAAGTCCGAGCTCTAGCTATCACTATAAGCTTGTCGTCTGTCATTGCCTGAGCCAGTCTCTCGGACTTCGTAAACAAACTAAATTCGTTTATTCCTAACTTCATATCTCGGTACTATTTCCCCGCACTCATCATAATGGTACATCTGATGTCTTATTTACACAATATTATCAATGCAATTAAAAATATGAAATTCAACCTAGTATCCGTAGCGTAGTGGTTAAGGCACTGAGCTACAAGCCAGAGGGTCGAGGGTACAAGTCCCGTTGGGGTCAGGATTTTTAAACTGACCCAAACTCTCTGGCGGCACTATGGCCCTGGGGTCGACTCAGCCTCTAACGTAAATGAGTACCAGGCGCTTGTTCAGGGGGTAAAGGCGGCCGTCACGCAGGGCTGAGAAGCCGGCTGACATAAAATGCAGATTGTCTAGAAAAAGTGGGAGCCTTAACCTCCTACTACCCCTAGGGCCTCCGGGCCTGTTGTGGGATCACTTTACTTTTATAAAACAAAATATAGCATACACTTTAAGGATGGAAGACTTTTAGGTATTCGTTGGAAAATTATGCTACCGTTTATTAACTCATACGAAAACACTGGCTTCCATCCTTGAATGGTAATATTTCTAACTAATTAGATATAAAGAGTTAGACATCAGATCAATATTATTAAATCACTAAACGATTAGGGGATTCTATGCCACCATGCCATCTATATGTGTCAATTCAAATAAGAAACGGAAAAACTCACAATTTATTTAATACATGTAGGAAATAACACCATGAGGTTTCTTTTAAACTATTATATTTCTTGATTTTTATGCAGACCTGGTTTCGTCGCTTTTGCGCAACATTGTCGATGCTTCGAATTGGAATCATCGACAGTGTCGCCCAAAAGCGACGAAACGAGGTCTGCATAAAAATCAAGAAATGTGAGGTGAGTCAAAATAACCGACTCATTAATAATCACGATTTATTGTTGCAGTATGTGAATAATTACCTGAGAGAAATTTATATATTTATTATTTTTAAAAAGTGAAAAATGCCTTCAAATGAAGTGAGAAGTTGTATTAAAAGTAAACTAAAATGACCACATTTCCAATGTAAAATATGTATAAGTCATCGCTCAAACACTGAAACCAACTTATCACAAAAACACGATAACAAAGTGAACACTAAACTAATCAGGTATACACTAACTCGCTTATTTTCTCGCCCTAATCTGCCCAAACTAATCTGGTGTACACTAACTCGCTTATTTTCTCGCCCTAATCTGCCCAAACTAATCTGGTATACACTAACTCGCTTATTTTCTCGCCCTAATCTGCCCAAACTAATCTGGTGTACACTAACTTGCCTATTTTCTACTTCTTCTTCTTCTTATTCTTCCTTTCCACGATTAGGTCAATGTGACCTGTTCCGGTATCAAGTCCATCGTTTCCTTAACTTGCCTATCTTCTCACCTACATTGACAATTAATGTTAGTGGACTCCTGGGATATAATCCCCTTATATGTGTTTAAACATGATGGCAATTGGCTCTAAGGGGAACGTGTGTTATCACGTTGGTCAACATGACGCTAGCAGTCACTTCTTCGCTGATCGAATGTTCACAGATGGTACCCTGGCATCGGACAGCCTTTGGGTACGGCGCAAAAAGTGCACATCCGAATTTCGAGATAATTTTCGTTTTAAAATGAAGCTTAGGAATGTCGAAGATGAAAACATGAAAAAAAAAATTGCGGACCATCCAGAAACAAAGCTGTAAAATAATTTATGAAGCACTACTCCCTCTATTACCTGAATAAGTTACTGCCATTGTGGTCGTGACGTTAGATTCGATATTCAGACGTTAGTCCAGGGTGAAAATATGTTTTTTTTTTTTCCATACAGATGCGAAAATAGAATAAATATTTTATTGCAATAAAAGAACACTGCTGTATTTCCAAATGCTACATTTCCAAAATTACATAACAAAGAGGTTGAAATTTAATAAATATCACAACCTCAAGCAGAGTTTCTTAAGAAAAAACGGTTCAAGTGAATCGATTGTCGATAATAATCGATACGTCGTCGTGCGTATTTCTCGAAAATGAACAACGGCAAATTAGCCTTTATAAAATATTCAATAAATAGAGCCACTTATTTATAACGTAATCTTCGAAATTTGTAACATAATTTATTAGAATACATGTAGGCCTATAATAACTTAAAAGCTAACCTAACTTATTTAAATTACTCTAACCTGTGAAAGTAAAAAAATAGAATGGAATTTAGACAATATTAAATTGCATGTACGTAAATAAATGATACTATATGTGTAAGAAACTAAAAGCTAACCTAACCTAATTATATATAATGATCAATTACTCTAACCTAGTTTCTTTAGTGATGGTCCGCAGATTTTCTTCGTGTTTTCATCTTTGGTGATCCTAAACTTCATCTTAAAACCAAATTTATATCGAAAAGGGGCTGTCTCGTACAGTAAACTAGTAACATGTGTATTTTGTAGTGCTTATAAAGTGTTATTGTACTGCTTTGTTTCTGGATGGTCCGCATTTTTTTTTTTGTGTGTTTTCATGTTTAGTGGTCCTAAGCTTCATTTTAAAACCAAAATTATTTCGAAATTTGGATGTCCACTTTTTGCGCCGTAACTCAGCCTTTATTTCTAGTGCAGGACCTATAAAATATCCTAAATTCACTCACTGCCACAATGGAATAAACTATTAATCCCGTGTACGGGTATGTCCTTTGGTTATATCTATATGCTATTTTTTGCGGAAAAAATACTATACTCTTTAAACAAGAGTTAGGCCTATATTTACACTTTACATAGTAGTCTTAATTTATGCGAATCCACAAGCATTCGAAATTCGTGTCATATGATAAATAATACAATTGAAATTACCTTAGAGAAGAAACAACTGAAATGTCTTCGACTGCAATAACACTAGAACATTAAAGATTTAGGTACGACATCGTGCGCTATCGCGCTTACACTGAGGCCAGATTCCTATCCCAACTAAAAGGGTTGTATGAATGGTTCTGGAATCAGCGCAAACTCTATGGAGCCCCCTCTCATCTAGGAAAAGAGATGGAGAGATTTGTTGTTTCTTTATTGTCCTGAACCCGAACAGAATAGATGGTGAAGGGTGAAATGTCAATAATTTATAGTGTTTACAAAAGTAAATAAAATTTCCATCCACTATTGTATCAACTACAATAGTCTTCTCACTCTCTGATATTTTAGAATGCTATTAAACGCATTGAAATTCATTGTCTTTTAATTTCAGAATCCTGGATTTGCAAAGGGTTTTTATACACTACTTATTTATATAATTTAACCTACTGTCACTATCGAACCCGGAGGTTCATGGTCCGCGCGGATATACGTTCTCCATACATCACTATTCACATGGACATTATCTTAAGTAATGCCACGAGTGATTTCAATTCACGTCTCACGAAGTGAGGTGTGAATTTATCTAGAGAATTTGGAAATCAAGAGTGACATTTGTTAGGACTATTTAACGAATAAAATTAAGCTGTTAACTCAAAAATCATTATTTAAATATAGTTATTTTAAAATATTTATACATTTAATGTAAACGGCGATGTTTGAAAACAAATGAGAAACGATTGGTGCGCTTCACTTGTTTCTTTTGTTCATCACTGCAACCAGATCATAATATTATTTATTGTCAAAGGATCGCAATGTTGTAAGAATGCACCCTAGTGGAGAAATTTATAACCAACGTTATAGGAATTAAGTAATTTCTGATGTCCTATGATGTAAATATGTCAATTATATTTTTTCTGCAACGTCATTTCCTGGAAAATAATTCGTTTAAGAAAGTGCAAACAGTGGTTTTTTTGTGGTATAATCAATTATTACGAATGGTTTTATGTTATCTCTCGCATGCGCTTTCTGCTGACATTCATGCACTATATATACAATCTGGTAGCCGTATTTCTTGGAGTGTCAGTCACTGCAAAATAATTCGATGACCTATTCAGAATGTTAAAAAGGAAGTGCTTTCTTTATTATGATAAACTTTAGTTGGTAAATTCTAGGCGAAACACGACTGTGATTGGTTGTAAATAAAAAAATCATTGAAATGTGATTGGTCATTGACTCCCATTTGGGGCATGAGTTAAATAGTCAGCAAAAAAAGATAAGTTCATATTAAATGCATGGGAAAGAAAAATACTAAGGAAGATACATGGAGCAATACAGGAACAAGATACATGGAGAATTAGAATGAACCAGGAATTCAAAGAATTATATAGGGATTTAGTTCTGGTAGGAGATATTACAAGGAACAGATTGGAGTGGGTAGGACATGTGTTGCGGATGGTACAGGAAAGAAGTGCAAGTAGGATTTTAGAAGGTAGACCAGAAGGAAGAAGGAAGGTGGGAAGACAGAAACTAATATGGTTCGAAAAAGATTGAGGAAGACTTAAGACAACTGAAGGTTAAAAGATGAAGACAGAAGGCTATAGGGAATAGAGAATAATGGGCAGATGTTATGAAGGAGGCCAGGGTTCCTAGAGGCCGATAGCGCCAAAGGAAGAAGAGCATCATTATTCAGAGCTAATATTTTCCAATGATTCTATTTATAATTCACCTCCCTAAAATACTGATTTTTGTTATTCTTCCATCTCATTTTTGGCCAAACCTACCAAGTGTTTCCCTCTGGTTTACCTTCTTGCACTACAATGGTTGTACAAAATTGTTACTGGTATAGTGCGTGAGATTCAAGTATGTGATTGACAGCGAATAAGTATTTTACTGCTGTTTGACAATAACGTTTTTGTTATCTAATCCCTGGGACTTAAGACTAATTGTTGGCATTATCATTGCATCATATTATATTGTATTAAGAAATAATTTTGGACTTTGGAAGCAAGTGACAACCGTTAAGATTTAGAAATGTCAATAATATATTTACATCTTATGAACTACAAACGAAGAGCCTATCCTGGTGGTCAGTTTGCTCGCCTCTGGTTGCAAGATTTTCTTTATGGAAACGAACTTCAATCCTGAAATTAGAGGTCTCTGGGCAAAATTTATCGGTTCTTTCACACCCAAATTGCGATGCTAATGGCCTGAATTCTTAAAATAGTGATGTAAAATAAATAAAAAATTGAAAATGGATAAAAGTAACACAATACCAATGAAGTACGTATACCTTGAATTCTGCTGTGTATTGTCGTGAAGGATTACTACTGTACTGTGCAGGTACAAACGTCTCTGGACGGATCACAAACTCGACTGAATAGCATGTAAACAAACTTGCAGTGGGCATGGAACATCAGGTGAGCGGGAATGATATATGGACTACCTTAGTCAAGACTATCCTAGTGAGAGGGGCTGAAAAAAACATGTGTGGTGATTTTGCGTGTAGCGGAAAATCGGTATGTTTCCGAACACGAGTTCCTATGCTAAACTTGATTGTCTTGGTCCCTATTACAAGTCCTCAAACTCTGTAAGGGGAATTTAGACTCACCCTGTATGTATATATATATATATATATATATACATATATATATATCCACCGCTGTGGTCTCGAGGTAGCGTGCTGCCTTGTCACGCAGTGGGCCCAGGTTCGATCCCCGGTCGGGCAGTTTTTTCTGGGTGAGGTTTTTATCGGGGTTTTTCCTCACCTGTAAGACAAATGTCAGGAAAACTTTGAGGCTCAAACGGTCCCCGAAATCATATGACCATCATCATCATCCTTCTCATCATCATCATGCTTCACCGGTGTGGAAAGGAACGGGAAGCTACCACACTTAATATTCCCTATTAAAGCTGCAAGCATAGCATGAAAATGCTATGATTGCAGTGAAGGACCTGTCTTCGGGCAGAATTACTATGCATGGATTTATATAGTGCATTATTTAATTTTTCATGAGTGAGTTAATATCAATAAATTTTTTAAATTTCGCTCATTCTGTTGTTTTTTCTATAAAACTATGAACACGACAATTTAAATATCTACTCAATTCCAGTTATATACTAAATATGCTTTCCAACTTATAAAAAATATTATTTCGCGACAATCCTAAAAAATTCTTGGCCTGGCATCCGGCTGCTGGCCTTAATCAATCGTATGTGAATCAGAGGTGAACAATCATCAAGCCATTATATGTTTGAGATGTGGTAAGTATGTCGAATTCTCGAGCAGCTATTGGTTTTCTCAACCTGGAACCGTCACTTATCGTAAAAAAAGTAAACTAATCCAACTAAAAGGGTTGGAAGAATCTTCGGGTACACGATCGGTTACGAGATGTCAGCCGGGTGTCAGTTTCACAGCAGATATAATAGTGAACTACATGAGTTGTATAAGGAACCATGTATTTCCATGACGGTTAAACTCAAAATAATTGAATGGGCAGGGCATGTTCATCGCATGGGGAATAGACGTATCTCAAAGAAAATTCTCTATTCAACTATAGGGGGCAAGAGAAGAGTGGGAAGACCGAGAACTGATGGATTGATGCTGCGGACGAGGATGCAAAGAAGATTCTAGAACTGAGGAACTGGATAAAGAAGACACTGGACAGGCAGAGTTGGAGGGGCTTAATACAGGAGGCCAAGGCCCGACATCGGGTTGTAGCGCTATAAAAGAAGAAACACAGATCTTGTAGCTATGCTCCAAGGTATGGCGCCACTGCTCAGTAAAGATGCGAACGGTTTTAACTTATAACTTTATCAATACTTCTACAAAAAGTGTACACTTAGCAAAAAAATGAGCGGCTTCAAGACGCAGAGTCGCTGTTATGACCCACTGCGCAGGCTCGAAGAGCTAAAGCTGTGGTTCACGAGATAACACATTGTTAAATGTTTGAAATACCTGTATTTGGTTGTAAATTGTCTTAAATAGTTAAAGAGCAGTGCAGGAGACATGTTTCTAGATATTTACGAGTGTTCGACACATACAATATTACTCAAATTGTGACATTTAAATAAAGTTCTACTCTCGTGCATAATGTAAAAGTAAATAAGACAACCAGGATTTAGACGACTAGTACCGACGTTCGAATAGCGTAGATCATTAAACCAATTACGAAAAAATTAAACATGTGTGAGAGCCAGGGTTCAAATCCCTCGACAATGATTTTTTGTTATTTATTTGTATTTTCGCAAAAGAGCATACCAAACATTTATCACCAGCCACGTAATATGTGTCCACTTTACACTATTTTGAGTAATTTTCCTGCCTTGGTAAACTCTGTAACACTATTTAGCTACCGGTATAATTTTAAATGTGTGTGCAGTACCATATTTTAATAATAGTGCTAGAAATGTATGTAATAAAAGATAATTCGCTTATGTTTATGCACATGTTTATTTATTTATCACGTATTAGTGAGGAAAAAGTTTTGCCCTTCAATTAAAATATGTATTTTATATAGGAAAAGTTCAGCCTTATAATAGCCTATAGATGATGTACAACAATAATAATAACAATAATAATAATAAATTAATACTAATTAATAATAAATAGTAATACTTCCAAATAATTCATTTTTTCTTTAAGAGTGGACGGACAGATTAAAATACAAAACATGTAACAATTTAAAAAATTAACTTAACCGAATTAAACCTAAGACCTCTTGCATACGAAGCAAGCCATGAGGCACTGAGCTAAGCACTCGCTGGGTTATCGTGTATAAAAGAATGCTATTAATTCTTCTACTGTGCAATTAGTTTACTCGTGTGAATCGCACGTTAGAATTTAAAATATTCAAGATAAAAAGTCGCCCATTATTTTTTTTTGCTAAGTGTACATCTGGATTCATTTTGTTGAACTAAATGAGTGACGCTTCATGAAGTAGACCTCATGTTTTCGCTTATTTTTCCGTTACTATCTACACATCGTAATTTAAAAAAGCTATTTCTGATTCTTCCTAGTTTCAGCTACTCATTTCTGAATTCCTGAACTTTTTCATCATGGACTGTCAGACTCAAAAGCAGTTTAAAATATAAGTTTATGAACATTTCATTAGGCAATATAATAATATACGAGTATAAACAAGTTCTGAGGATATTTTCTTTTATATTTTATACTCCCATTACTAGAACAATAATTTAATAAAGTTCTAGGTTATTATTATTATTATTATCATCATCATCATCATTATCATCATTATAATTATAATTATTATTATTATCATTTATTTTTTTATTTGTGTAGCATGTTTCAAAATGTCTCACATCTTCCTGCGCCCAATTAATATACCGCCATTCTCCTCCACGTCTCTCTGTCATTCTAATCCCAATCGTCCAATCCTTTTTCCCTCGTGCTGATCAAAACACCATCAATCCATGTTATTTTTTCCGTCTTCTTCTGTCAAGTGGCACCCATTCTAGTATTCTTCTTGGGAATCTGTTTTCTGTCATTATTTTTATATAATCATATCACTTTAACTGTTATTTATGAAATCCACAATTGAAGTTTCAACATTCATCTTTCGTTTGATTACACAGGCTCTTATTTTATCTCTTCTAGAAATCCCAGCTGAACACCTCCAAAAATCCAATTCTGCAGAATTTAATTTGCTTATTGTTATAGATTTCATTTTCATTATTATTATTATTATTGTTGTTATTATTATTATTATTATTATTATTATTATTATTATTATTATTATTATTATTATTATTATTATTATTATTATTATTATTATTATTATTATTATTATTATTATTATTATTATTATTATTATTATTATTATTATTATTATTATTATTATTATTATTATTATGTTAATGTGTTTTTGCACTTTCCTTTGTAGTTCTACACATGCCTTAACTAACTAACTCACTCATTCTATCGAACCCGTAGATTCATGACGCGCGGACGTAAACTCCCCACACATCCCTATCCTGAGATAATTTTTCCAATCATCCCCTGTATAATCTACTTCCCTCAAATCATGGTTAGTGTTGTTCTCCCGCCTCATTCTTCGTCTACCAACAGGCCGTTTTCCCTATACCATGCCTTATGTGTTATTAATTTTGTTCACTCCTACACTAACAATGGCCTAATTATAATTCTGTTTTTAGGTAAGTAAATTGAATATACCAGAGAGGTCTTGGTATCCATTGGCAACGGCATGTAATAGCTCTTCCTTACGGAATAAAAGTACTTTACTACCTTCTTCTTCTTCTTCTTCTTCTTCTTCTTCTTCTTCTTCTTCTTCTTCGTCTTCGTCTTCGTCTTCGTCGTCTTCTTCGTCTTCTTCGTCTTGTCTTCGGCGTCTTATTCTTCGTTCTTCGTAGGAGGCAGGGGAGGAGGAGGAGGAGGCGGCGGAGGAGGAGGGATGTGATGGAGGCTAGGGAGGAGGAGGGAGGAGGAGTGGGGAGTGAGGAGAGATGGCCGAGGGAGGAGGGAGGAGGAGGCGGAGGAGGAGGAGGCGGAGGGAGGAGGCGGAGGAGGAGGCGGGGGAGGCCGCAGGTGAGGCGGAGCGGGGGAGGGCGGTGGAGGAGGAGGAGGGTGAGGCCGGAGGGAGTGAGGAGGAGGAGGAAGAGCGAGTAGGAGGAGGAGGAGGAGAGGAGGGCAAGCAGTGAGGAGGCGGAGGAGCGGAGGAAGTAGGAGGAGGAGGAAGAGGAGGAGGAGGAAGGAGTAGGAGGGAGGCGGAGGAGGAGGAGGAGGAGGAGGCTGAGGGATGGAGGAGGATGAGGAGGACGGAGGCACGGATGAGGCGGAGGAGAGGAGAGGAGGAGGAGGCGAGGAGGAGGAGTTGAGGAGGAGGAGGAGGAGGTGAGGAGGCGGAGGAGGAGGAGAGAGGAGGGAGGAGAAGGAGGGGAGGAGGAGGGAGGAAGGAGGAGGAGGAGGAGGAGGAGGAGGAGGAGGAGGAGCAGGGAAGGAGGGAGGAGGAGGAGGAGGAGGAGGAGGAGGAGTTTCTTTTGTTTGAGGAGGACGGAGGAGGAGGAGCGAGGAAGGACGGAGCGAGGAGGAGGAGGAGGAGGAGGAGGCAGGAGGAGGAGGAGGAGGAGGAGGAGGAGGAGGAGGAGGGGAGGAGGAGAGGAGGGAGGAGGAGGAGGAGGAGGAGGAGGAGGAGGAGGAGGAGGAGGAGGAGGAGGAGGAGGTGGAGAAGGAGGAGAAGGAGAAGGAGGAGGAGGAGGAGGAGGAGGAGGAGGAGGAGGGCGAAGGAGGAGGAGGAAGGAGGAGAAGGAGGAGGAGCGATGGAGGAGGAGGAGGGACGAGGAGGAAGAGGAGGAAGGAGGGGGGAGGAGGAGAGGAGGAGGAGGAGGAGGAGGAGGAAGAGGAGGAGGAGGAGGAGGAGGAGGAGGAGGAGAGGATGAGGAGGAGGATAGAGGGGAGGAGGAGGAAGGGAGCGGAGGAGGAAGAGGAGGAGGAGGAGGAGGAGAGGAGGAAGGAGGTTGAGAGGAGAGGAGGAGTGAGGAGTGAGGAGGAGGAGGAGGAGGAGGGGAGGCGGAGGAGGAAGGAGGAAGGCGGAGGCGGAGGAGGCGGAGGCGGAGGAGGAGGGAAGAGGAGAGGAGAGGAAGAGGAAGAGGAGGAGAAGAATGACGGAGAGGAGGAGGAAGAGGACGAGGAGGAGGAAGAGGAAAGGAGGGAAGCGGCGAGGAGGCGGAAGAGGAAGAGGAGGAGGAGAGGAAGAGGAGAGGAAGAGGAAGAGGGAGGGAGGACGAGGAAAGAGGAGGCGGAAGAGGAGAGGGGAGGAAGAGGAAGAGGAGGAGGAAGAGGCGAGGAGGAGAAGAGGGAAGAGGGAGGAGGAAGAGGACGAGGAGGAGGAAGAGGAAGAGGAGGCGGAAGCGGAAGAGGGGAGGAGAGGAAGAGGACGGAGGGAAGAGGAAGAGAAGGAGGAAGAGGTGGAGGAGGAAGGAAGAAGGAAGGAGGAAAGAGGAAGAGGAGAAGAGGCAGAGGTAAGAGGAAGAGGGAGGAAGGGAAGAGGAGGAGGAGGAGGAAGAGGAAGCGGAGGGGAGAGGATAGAGGGGAGGAAGGACAGGAGGAGGAAGCAGGAGGAGGAAGAGGAGGAGGACGAGGGAAGGAGGATTGAGGGGAGGAGGAAGAGGAAGAGGAAGATAAGGGAAGAGGAGGAGGAAGAGGAAGAGGAAGAGGAAGAGGAGAGGAAGAGGAGGAGGAAGAGGGAGGAGGAGAGGAGGAGGAGAGGAGGAGGAAGCGGAGGAGAAAGGAGGAGGAAGAGGAGGGGAAAGAGGCGGAGGAAGAGGAGGAGGAAGAGGAG
>JASPKZ010010533.1:0-23546 GCA_030220185.1 Diploptera punctata
TCACATTCACTGTGATACATCTGTTCGTCTCTACTGAGCACATTAACCTCTTTCCCCTTGTTGCAATCCGGGAGGCAGAGCGTTGGGCTACCTCTTACGAGGCTCATCTTTGATACTCGTGTTCCCATCTTTAAAATGTTTCTTTCAACCCATCGCCTAACCCTGCTGGCAGCCATGCAGGCCATCTCCGTAAGCACATTGAAAGGCTTTGGTGAATATCACAGCAGAATTGTTCCTCTTTAACCGGAATTCCTGACAGTGCCGCTGTCGAAACGAAGACTTGTATGTCTGCCATTTTGGAACACTGTGTGTAGTCACTGATAGAGCTTGATGGCCACAAAATGGCATTGTTGTGGTTCACATAAAGTCGTAGATTACGATCCTGCAGTTGTTTTCTTCGTTAAACATTGTTGAAATTAATTTTAACATGGGTTTTGCTCACACTTTCAGTAACCCTCGTATCTTGGGATCGCAACAGGATCCTCCCCTGTGGACTAGAAATCCGGTTCCAAATTCAGGTCTTCTGCATCCCCGTAGTATAATGCAAAGCTTCCTATTCCTGACTACTTTCTCCTTGCCATCTAACTTCTAGAAAGCAACTATATCCAAGAGTGGTTATCTTAATTTACTAATACCTCTAGCGCCCCACTATTGTAGAAAGTCTACATTCCTAGGACCATGTCCCTGTGTTTGAAGCCTTTGGCATGGATTCCCTGAAGTTCCCCACCTGGAGAATGAATGGGGGACTAATTTTACCTCCGTAAAATCTTACTTCCAGTGGAACCCATGTCTCGTTTCTTGACGGTTGAATTTTTACGGTGAAAGATCGTTCACTCTTTAGACCAAGGACTTTTTTTCTTTCTGGCGTATCAACCTCGAACCAGTCCAGTTGGGTACCCTATATATATATACAAATGGATTAATTGGAAAACATTAGTCTCTTCAGGATAGAGAAGAGCTTAATGTCCTAGTGCATTAGTTTGTTACTGTAATGGGCATAAAACTTTTGTGGGAAAACCAAAAGGGAAAGTCACCAATAGAATAGGGAGGATAAAAACATCACTATTATTTTGAAGAGGTAATTATGCAGGAAATGATTGGAAAATATTAGCTCAGGTTTGAGAATGTGTGGAGAAGCTTATGTCCACAGTGGTTACCTAGTTAATTTGTCGGCTGCAGGGGTAGGAACTTGGTTGCAGGAGACACCGAGGGAAATCCTTCCAGTATAATAAAGTAGAATTACCTAAGAAATTTGGTGGACGTGAACACACAACCAATAAAACTAAATACCATGATCATTTATAGAAATTTATTATACATGAAAGGACAGTTGATAACAATTGAATGACAATTTTTGACGAATTGCTTATTCAAAGTCCCGCGCCGTAGCCGAGTGATAAGGCAGAAACCTTGGTCAGAGCTACGAGACTTGCGCGGTTCGAGTCTCCATTGAGGAGAAATTTTCTCATGTATTTCATGCTAGTTGGGACTGGTGTCCACCCACACGTGATGCATTTGGGTAGCTACAATAAGTAGGCGGCTCCAGGTTGAGAAAACCAGCTAATACGGCTGTAGACTCGACAATGCTGACCACATGTCACCCAACACTGGCGATGAGCATCTACCTCTGTCATTGACACATGTGGATATATGCCAGCATCCGTCTGGTATGCGAAGTGCCCTCTAGGCCTGTCGTGCCAGTAGAGAGGCTAATTCAAATACCTATAGTAAAATCCAAAGAAAAGGGTGGTCCTATTTAATGTGAGTTATTTGCATCTACATCATAATGGCTTTCCCAGATAGTCAATTGCCTGCAATTTTTTTTTTGCTATTGTATATTAAAGAGGTAGAAAGGTACGTCATGATGCGCTGGATCTGCCTGACCCGCCTTCGTACAGCCAGAGCTTTACGAAGCGCCGCTCAGTAGGTTAAACCAAGAATAAGCTAGGATATCATTAACAATGATTGAGGGAGGTAAATTATACAGGGGATGATTGCAAACATTAGCTCAGAATACGATGTTTGAGAGCTATGTTACTACAACTGCTGTGAGTCTACGGCTTCAGTTATGTCAGTAGTTGAATGATATGGGAGAATAACATTTTGGATTTGAGGAAGTGATTATCTTCTAAATGATTTTGTAAATATTAACTCGAGGATAGGGAGTGCGTAAGAGATTATGTCTACAACAGGTTGACCTTCCGTAGTCAGTTTACTATATTCACGTTGCAGCCACCACTGCATTGCTTTGTGTAGTATATAAGATAGTTGTGAAAGGACTTTGTAATCACAACCATAAAAGATAGACTAGCAATGTAAGTGGGGATGATGTACAATGATTGTGGTACTGGTATTGGAGATATGAACTGGATCAGTTGACTGAATATGGCATTGAATCTACAGTTCCATAAACTGTAGAATATGAAAAGACATTTGGAGGCCTAGATGTAATTGTGAGGAAGATAGAATCCATGGTTCAGTCTTAGAAGGAACTGTTTATCCATTGCATGCAAATCACCTTGAAATTTCTCCAAAAAAGCAAGTGGTGTACCTGGCCGGTCTAAAAAAATTCCCATTTTAACTGCAGGTACAAAATCGAGTAGAACCAGCATGACAACCCCTTTAAATGCAATGGACGCCTTGCAAGGATAAGATGGCGTGAAGTGGGGCAGGATGTGGAATGGACAGAGGTAGTAGG
Source organism: Diploptera punctata (assembly GCA_030220185.1). Lineage (NCBI taxonomy): Eukaryota > Metazoa > Arthropoda > Insecta > Blattodea > Blaberidae > Diploptera > Diploptera punctata. Next base: position 2,699 of record JASPKZ010010533.1, read on the forward strand.
GGTTATCCATCTACCATTCATGTATTATTCCCTATAGTTTAATGAGAGATTTAGAACTGATTTAATGCCTTGCAGTAAAAAAGGCAGATCTTTTTTTTTAAATGCTGGTACATCCAATGTTTCTCTGGAAGAAATTTCAAGGTATTTCGGCATGCAGGTTGTCAGTTCCCTTGTAAATTAAATTTAAGCCAAACTTTCTGTTTGCTATATGTTTATTGTTTTAAATTTTGTTATTAGTTATTTGTTTACTCATAATTATGGGCATGACTTCTGTCAAGTCCCTGCATTTGTAAAAAAACAAGAGAACTTTACCACTTCTAGCAAAAACAAATTATTTGAAGAGAAATATGTGCTTGAATCAGGATTTGAACCGTCGTCTCTGTTCAAGGCATCGGTTCAAATACCGATTCAGATGTATATTTTTCTCTTCAAATAAAATTCAGATAGTGTTTAGGGAGTGCTATCGGTGATATGAACTGATCAGTTGGCTAGATAAGAAACCAGTGGAGACCTGCATAATAGTGGTGGAATATTTAATGGATGTGACCTATTGCTAGATTTTTCCCCCCCCCCCTCTCTCTGGTGTACATTTACTTAACCTCACTTACAGGAAATTGAGAGAATATTTTTCTGCATCTCAACACTCTTTTTTCTAGCAACACGTATATATTTAATAAGTTTTGTCTGTTTAATTCTTACCATCATGTCGTTTTCCTGTAGACATAGGTTTCAGGCTTGTTAGCCTCATCTTCATTGTTCAAGGTAGAATTAACAGACAAACTTATTATTAATAAAACCTTATAAGTTACGTCCTATTGATTTTCAAATTAATATACTTATTGAAACAGCCTGTTTTTAATTAGACAACAAAGTTATATCTAGGAAAGAATAGCATTTAATTCAGGGACTTCCCCGGTTATGAAGGTAACAATGAGTTGAAATCATGGGAACTATAGTACTTAAACCCATGGGACTTTAATATAATAAATTTGGGACTTTTACATTATGAGTTTTCTTAATAAGAATCGAATGAATTGTGAGTTCTTCTTACTTCATACATCTATGTTTTTTTAAAGACAGAACTGCAGTATTGTGAAACATCGGGAAAAGAAGTACACCAAATGCCAGTTAGAAAATAACCGCATTAATGAAAATTGACATGTCGTGAAAAAGGCTGAAGATGGGATTGATATGTTTCCTGAGACTGCAGTTCTGTGTTAAAAAAAAGTGTAGAGGTACGAAGAATTCATGATTCATTTGAGGCTTTCACTGTCAGGAAGATAAACCTTTTGCTGACTGATGAACTTCCAAATTAATCTTTTTCCCTGTGCATTTCAAATTCATGATTTTCCTTTTATCTATCTTGGTTGTGAAATTTTTTCCAAAACTGTGAGTTTCCTTATATTATCTGTTTCACTAACTTGCCATTGTTTAATTCCTGTGTTTTTCTGACGCATGCAGTGTGCAGTATTGCAGATTTGTTCCATATCCTTCCCCATTTTTAACATTTCTAAGGTGTTCTTTCAATCTTGTATTTGATTTCCATTTTGTTTTCGTATGTCTTTTTTTTCACAGTCTTTGCACTCAATTTGATAAATACCTGATTTTTGCCTTCAATCATATATGTTCATTTTTGTTGGTTTTTTTATTAATATCTTACAGGCTATAATAATTTTTCGGTGCTCATTTAAATTTAAATTTGCTGAACTTTTTTGAACCTTATTGTATGTTCAAGGATGGCATCACGAATTTGCAATTATGAGGTGAGGCGTTTAATTTATCTCTTATTAATTAAACTAAACCTCATATTGTCATTTTCCCTTAAAATGAAGAAAAAATATTTCTTTTTGTACATACATCCAACTTTGGTGACTCTAGAGAATTTGGAAATGTACCTATTGGTTCCATAGTTAAATAGACAGCAACTTGCTGCTAGTCTGTCTCTATGTGGTTGTGGGTTAGGAACTGTGATGAGTGAAACATTACATAAATAGTTGAAACTATACTTGTTAAAAAAAATAGAAATATTGAAACATTTATTTTTTATTTTTTTAAATTTTGTGATACAAGCTTTTATGTCGCGGAACCCTCTGTTAAACAACTGTCGCGTTTGAGTCTACATCCGTCTTGATGAATATTAATCTCCTCCTGATTCAACCTTCTCATACTCCCATTCATTTGAGTTGATGCATTTTTAAAGGCATAAAATCTATCTTCCTCAAATGGAAATACAATTCTAGGTCCTTGTCTTAGAATTTTTAGTGATCATACATTTTCTATGGTACTTGGAAGGTTTATTTTTCATGGGGTTAGACTTTGAATTGGATATATCAGAATTTGCATTTTCATTAATTGCATTAGGATTTGAGAAAATATAGGGAGAACCTCAAGTCTGAAGTAACTAATCCCTCACGATAAAAAAACAGAGAGACAGAAAAAAAACAACAATTTGGTACACAGATAAAGCGACAAACAGATGAATAGATCTACCATTATATAAAGACATACAACATAGAAAGCACAAACCGACATCCAGATAAGAAAATTGACCATAGACAAATATATATACAAATAAGATAGACATACAGATAAAGATATCGACAAGTGTACATATAGATAGTTAACTAGACAGAAACACCAAATACACTGTAAATAATGGATAAATAGACCTACTCTCAGGTAAACCAGACAACAGACACATACATAAAGGACAAATATTACAGCCAAATAGATACATAGACACACAAATATACATGCTGGTAAAATATAGACAAATAAACCGTTCCTGGTTAGACAAATAGACATATAGATAAACAGATAGATTTGTAATAGATTAGAGACAGATAAATAGAATAGGTAAACAGATTGACAATATACCCATACATATTGAAATATAGACACAATATGGTAATCAGTAAATTGGGTCCTGATCCTAGCAAATAGGGTAAACTTGGGTCCCAAGTCAAAAAAGTGTAGTAGGTAAATTGGATCCCAGCCTATTAGCATTACCCCAGAAAACACTGCCTGGAGGTTGACTGGACTATCCCTCAACGTTCTGAGAACTCATGAAATCAGAACTTGTAACCATTCACTTATAACATGCACGTTTCTCTCACTTATCATCTCTTCCATGTTTTGTAGTGCAGTACCTTCCTTTGGTGCAGTGTAAATGAGATTGTTTTGCAAATGGTCTCACAGTGCATCCTGACATCAGTGAGACCTCTATAGCATTAAAGTGAAGGACAGTATTTTGAATTTTATATATTGCTCATTTATGGAGAATTTGCTTAATTTGGTGTTCAATTAATTAATTAATTAATTTTTTCTTCAAATTTTAACGCTTTTCTATTTGGTAACAAATTAATAGTACTGTACAAAATAAATAACTAACACAGGTAAAAAATTAGAGATTGCCTACCAGAATCAGCACCCAATTTCATTAGATAACATTCCCCATTTATCGATCACATAAGGATCAGAAATTGATCAGGATTCAATTTACCTAAGCCTGACAAATGAAGATATTACGGCTAGAATTAGAAAATCAAAACCTGTATTCTCATAATTGTCACCCATATGGAGATCTAAACAAATCTCAATTAGGACTCAATTAAGACTATTTAATAACAATGTGAAAAGTATATTGCTATATGGGTGTGAGACTTGGGAAAGGACAATCACATTATATTAAAAAAAAATGCAAGGACATGTGCATGCCTGAGATTTATTTTGGGAATCCAGATTCCCAGTGGCCAAAAAACCATTTCAAAACAAGGAATTATGAAAGATAACATCACTGGATAAGATATAGAAGGAGATTAAATATCACAAAGTAAATGGGATTGGACACGGTTAGTGTGCCAAAGAGAAAACTGGAATGGAATCCACAGGGATTGCCAAGAGAAAAAGAGGAAGACCAAAAATTACATGGCACAGCACTGTAACAAACAGAAATTGAACAACAAGAAAAAATTTAAGTAAAATTTTATCACCTCACCTCATAATCTTCTTCTCCTTAGACTAGTTTCAGAACTTTCTACTTCAGTTCCATCTTCAGTATTTTCGTTGTTTTGTTGTCCTGAAGAGCCGCTTCCTGCTCCCGCCACCAACAGAGGGAGCAGAAAGCAGCGTCTTCCAGACGACAAAACAATGGTCACGAAAATACTGAAGATGGAACTGAAGAAGAAAGTTCTGAAACTAGTCTAAGAAGAAGAAGATTATGAGGTGAGGTGATAAAATTTTACTTAAGTAAATAATACCTCATAGTGGTTTTTCCTAAAAATATGTAACAAAAAAGAAAGAAAAAGGAATGAAGTCTAAAAGAAGTGACAGTAACTACTACTACTACTACTCTAATAAGCTCGACAAATAGACATACAGACAGACAACTACAGATACAGATAATGAAATAGATAAACAGACAGACAGATAAACATGTAGACAAATAGAGAGAAAGTTAAATATAGGGGCAGACAGAAAAGTTTACAGATGAACAACCAGACATACAGATAAATAGGTAGACAAAACGGATAGATACTATATGTAGACAGAAGAACATATAGACCAGCCCTGTCCTATGTGGCGCCCGCAGGTGCCATGGCACCCAAAATATTATTTTTTTGGGGTGCCCACCGGACATCTTGCCATATTTTGTGTAAAATAGTTTGTGTGATAAATTGATAAATTAATTGAACAATTTTGGATTTCAAATTTATATGGAAACCAACTTCTGTTGACATTAGTGAGCATTTGTGAAATATTCAGAACGTATAATCTTTCAAATTAGAAATGGAAATTTTAAATCTTCAAGAAGACATGTCCTTAAAATCCTCCTATGCAATTTGCGGCAATTTCTGGACTCTAGTGGACATTAATAAATATCCCATTGCTGTTAGTGTTTCTCTGCAAATTTATTCTTGTTTTGGTTCAACATACCTTTACGAAGTCACATTTTCATCTATGAACATCATCAAAAATAAATACCGACCCTGCCTGACTGACCAACATTAAGGACAGCATGTTGCAGCTATAATTTTTTCATGACATCATTATAATTATTATTATTATTTTTTGCAAATGCCTCAGGTTGTCTTTTTGACATTCCTGGTTTCTCTCCTGGCATGGCATATTTGTAACCTACTTCTGAGGTTGGGGCGCCTGGAAGGCGGGGTTACGTTGCCCCAATGATATGATGGGTGATGATAGTGGTGCGCCAGGAGAGTCCCTAATCGTAAGCCTAATCTAAGATGAATATGAATGATGATGATTGTGATGGCCATATGATTTCGGGGACCGTTTGGGCCTTAAAGTTTTCCTGACATTTGTCTTACGGGTGAGGGAAAACCCCGATAAAAACCTCACCCAGAAAAACTGTCCCGACCGGGGATCGAATCCGGGCCCGCTACGTGACAAGGCAGTACGCTACCTCGAGACCACAGCGGTGGACATTATTATTATTTTTAGCAGTAGTAGTAGGCTAGTATGACTATGGCAGGATTAGTATGGTGGTAACGGAATTGTTACTTGGCACCCACGCTTCCATAGACAACAGCCAGATGTGCCCTAATACACAAGAAAGTTGGACAGTACTGACACAGACAGATTAATATCAAATATAATAGGTAAAGAAGTGTAGAAGGAATGTACACAAATGAGAAGGTTGATATTGTGTAAAGATCTAGGAAGTTGTTTAACAGAGGAGGTTCCAATGCTTGTGAAGATGTGACATAAGGGGAGATATTTCTTGATATTTGTATTATAGTAGCTTAACATATTGTAGTTAATATTTTAAGATAATTATAGTAAATATTAATTACATTCTGAATTATATTTCTCTGATCCACATCCCAATGGTCACTACCTCTTCAGTCGGTCCTGATGGACTTGTGGTTACAGTGCTTAACTCTGTTTCCAAGGTTTGCAGATTCTAATTTGTTTGGGACCTATGGATTTTTCAGGGCGTAAAAATCCTGAGTATGGTATCCTTCAGAGAGAAATTAAAGCCACGAGTCCTGTGTTACTGCATATAAAATTACATAAAATCTGAATTATGTAACCTTTGGGTGTAATGTATGGGGTTTTCACACCCACATTTGAATTGTGATGCTAATGGCCTTTAGATGTCAAAAAATCCTTGTAAAAAAAACATAACATTATCCCTTCATTCCCTTTGAATCCTGTATGATACAAGAGAAGTATATATTTTTTTCTCTCTTTACAAAGTGTCTCTACCTTAAGGCAAGATAGTCATTGTCCAGGTCAAAAATTGCATGAAAATTTGGTCCCAATAGGTGGTCATATATTATGTCCTTTCAATGGTCACTGAAAATTTTTATGGCAGCAGAGGGGGATGAAAGTTATGGTGCTGGAAAATTCTAAATGTGAATTTTTAAGGTTAGAGCATGTAATTAATTTTCTATTCTTTTTCTCCGAAAGTTACATTTTTCATTGCATTGGTACACTTTTCTAAAAAACCATTTAACCTAGGGTCATGAAATTTTCAGAGCATGTTAACAGGTGTATGTTTGTATGAATCATGCAAGATTGTAAATAAATTTTAGAAAATATTCATATTATTTAATTTTTTACATATATAATAAGTCATTAATTTATTGATGCATACTAACTAGAGCCATACGACCATAAAAATGTACATATTAAAGTAATACTGCATGGTTACATTTTCACATACAGTGATGATGAGCAGTTAAAATTTCATTGCCATCAGAATTACAGGATATGAGTAAAGTGTACCAATGTAAGGTAATGTAACGTCACATTTTAAAAAATCTTTAAATCAAAAAATAAATAATTTCTTCTTCATAACAAAGTGTATGTTAACCATTCTAGGCTAAATCCAAAGCAGGAAGTCCCCAGATATACCATAAAAATTTTCAGTGTGATATCATTAAAAGGACAATATATGACCACCTATTTGGGACCAAATTTTCATGCATTTTTTTACCCGGATAACGACTATCTTGCCTTAACCCATTTAAATCGGATCACGAGCTGAGGTCGCATGACATTCTTAAGCACTAAAATCGTATGACGACCTGTGGTCGCGCAGTGTAGAGATCGAAAAAAAAGAATTTTTAGTTTATTTTGCTGCTCATAGATATCTGTTACATACACTTTTTCTTCTCCTACACATCCACAAGAATGCTATTTCATCCCCTCCATGTCATTTAGAAATTTCCAGAACGAGTTTTACCCTAAGAAAAAACATGTGTCAGTAGTAAGAGAAATGGCGCCAAGGAAAGTTAAGGGTAGTGACAGTGATGGAATTAGGAAATTATTAGAGCGTGAATTAGGCAGTGATTCAGAAGTTTCTGATATATTTAGTGATGAGAGAAGTATTGATGAATCTATAAGTGATTCAGAAGCAACTTCTGCTGAAGAAGAGAGCGGTGAGAGTGATAATGAACTTATTGTCCCGCCACTTGCAAAAAAACATAGCCGTATCACGCCAAGTGATTGGAAGTGGGTGAAATCTGAGAATAACCCTGTTGTATATCAGTTTAGTGTCCCGCGCCGTAGCTGAGTGGTTAAGGCAGGAAGCCTTGGCGCAGAGCTACGGGACTTGCGCTGGTTCGAGTCTCCATGGGGGAAGAAATTTTCTCATGGTATTTCGGCCAGTATGGGACCGGTGCCCACCCAGCATCGTGAGGCATTTGGGTAGCTACAATAAGTAGCGGCTCCAGGTTGAGAACACCAGCTATAACGGCTGGGGGACTCGACATGCTGACCACATGTCACCCCTACGCTGGCTGATTATCATCTACCTCTGTGATTGACATATGTGGATGTGAGGCCAGCAGCTGGCTGGTAGGCTAAGGGCCTTCTAGGCCTGTCGCGCCAGGAGTTATATCAGTTTAGTGGTGTGTGTAATGAGATTAAAAATCAATATGAATATCAATCTCCTTCTGAACTCCAAATATTTTTAGATTATATGGACCCTTTGTTTTCCGTAATAACTAAGGAAACTAACGACTACGCAAGGGAGCAGTTAGCGAATCCTGAAAGAAAGAGAAAGAAAGATGACGATAAATGGTTTGATGTGACAGAAGATGAGATGAAAGGCTATTTTTCGCTAGTGATAATAATGTCACAAGTACGAAAATCATGCTTACAACTGTACTGGTCTAAAAATAGATGCATCGAAACACCAATCTATGGGGGAAACGATGAGTAGAGAGAGATTTCAACTTATCTCTCATTTTCTTCATTTCACAAATGACAGAAATGCTATTGATCTGGACAAACTGAAAAAGATTAGGCCAATCATAACACATCTGTCAGAGAAATTTAGTAATCTCTACTCGCCTGCACAAGACATAGTACTAGATGAGAGCCTAATGAAATTCAGAGGTTGATTACCGTATGTACAGTGTAACCGTTCTAAGCGTTCGCGTTTTGGAATAAAGGTATACAAAATATGCGAGTCGTTTACTGGATATTGTCATTCTTTTAAAATTTACATCGGAGATGACATTACTGATCCAATTAACATATGGATAAATAAATCTCAGTACAATATATATTCAATTTATAATCCACCAAATAACTCCCCTAATCTTGAACATATTACAATAAACCCAAACACAATTATAATGGGAGATTTTAATGCCCATTCACGACGATGGGGCTATACCAAATCTAATAATGCAGGGAAAATTGTAGAAGACTTATTAAATTCAACACCCATAGAAATAATACACAACAAAGAGGATCCTCCAACATATATACATTACTCTGGTTCAGGAACTAATCCTGACTTACTCTTTGTATCTTCTAATTTATACTCCAAAACCAAAAAACAAATTGTAGAAGATCCTGGCTCAGGACATAGAGCCATCATTGCTACTATTCAACTGGGGAATAACAACTTACTTCCAATGCATCTTAAACCCAGGTGGAACTTCAAAAAAGCCAATTGGAAACTGTACACAGACGAACTGGAAACCAAATTTGAAAATCCTTTAAACGTATCACTTCAGTCGGATCAAATTAACAAATCTATATGCAAAATAATATTAAAAACAGCAAAAAAATATATACCACGAGGAATAGTTAAAAACTACAAACCCTTCTGGAATTCAAAATTAGAAAGAATGAAAATAGACCGAGATCTCGCTAGAAATAAAGCAGAAAAAACAAAAGACCCAAAAGATGTACAAAATTGGAGAGAAAACTGTGCGCACAACTCAAAAAAGAAATTAACAGCAATAAAAGAGAAAATTTTAATAACTTCCTCCAAAAAATGGATTATAGGAAAGATGGCCAGAAAGCATATAGATTTGTACACAATATACAAAATAAAAAAGAACGGCAAAAAACACCATTTATCCACAACAACAAACAGATTACAAATGAAAGTGAAATAGCCAACAAATTCAACAAACACTACGCTAACACCTATACTTTGTCCTCAGAGAACAAAAAAGAACAAAAAACAATAAAAGAGAACCTAAAAAATTACATAAAATCAACAAGCAGTACAAAAGATAATATCTTTAATAAGAATTTCAACATTAAAGAGTTAAACATAGCCATTAATAGTTTAAAATCAAACAAATCTCCAGGAGCAGATAATATACATGCAGAATTTCTCAAACACCTTGGCAATAAAGCCAAAACTCAATTGCTCTCCCTTTATAATCTTTCTTGGAACACAAAAGTTCCTGATGATTGGAAAAAAGCTATTATAATACCTATTTCGAAAACAAAAAAATCAACAAATACTTTTTCAAATTATCGCCCAATAGCACTAACTAGTGTAATTGTTAAAACTATGGAAAAAATGATTTCAAATCGATTAAATTGGTATTTAGAAACCAATAATTTACTTTCACCCAATCAAGCTGGATTTAGAGAATTACAATCAACAAATCAACAAATTGTACACCTAAGTCAAGCTATTAAAGACAGTTTCAACAGAAAAGAAGACACTCTGGCAATGTTCGTTGATTTCCAAGGAGCATATGACTCTATTTGGAGATATAAATTATTAGAAAAAATGCAGACTTTAGGCATTCAAGGGAATATGCTACTCTGGATCAGCAATTTTCTCATCCAACGGTTCATCGCTACAAAGTATAATAATCACCTCTCTAAATACCAACAAACACATCGAGGTTTACCACAGGGTTCTGTACTCAGTACCATTCTCTTCAATATCTACATTAATGATCTACCTAAGCATATAGAAAAGCTCGAAACGAAAACCCTACTTTTTGCTGATGATGTTGTAATATGGGTCTCCAAACCGAAAAACCAAAGTCAACAATTAATAACCATAGCCCAACAATCACTAATACAGTTAGAGAATTGGACATCCCAGAACTTAATGAAGATAAATATACAGAAAACAAATTATCAACTATTTACATTAAGAAAGAAACCACTACCCATCACTCTGAAATTGGAGGGTGAATTATTAACTCAAACACATGAAGCAAAATATTTAGGAATAACTCTGGACACAAAATTAACATGGAAGAAACACATGGAGAATATATGTACAAAGATAGAAACAAGGTTACCATTATTAAAACGATTAGCAGGGAAAAAGTGGGGTTGCAACACACAAACCCTAAACACCTTCTACCAAATGTACATAAAACCTGTACTTCAATATTGTGAAGAAATCCTAGTAACTACTAAAGTGGAAAAACTTAATAAATTGCAGAACCAAATCCTCCGTCTGATAACAGGAGCCGTTAAAACAACACCAATCACTGCCATGCAAATCTTAACAAATAACCCAAACATAGCATCTGAAATTGAGAAAACAGCAGTCACACAGTATGAAAAATTTTTAAGGCTACCCCATAATAACTGGACCCAAAGAAAACCACAAGTATGTTTAAAATCTCAGCAAAGCTTCCTAAGCATTGTACAAGAAATCAAACAGAAATTGCAACTTCCACATTCAAAAGAAAATATGCAGATGAGAAACAACCCTCTAGAATTTTTGGAAATCGAATATAACCTTCATTTAACAGAAGACATCAAGAAATCTGAAACTCCTCCATATATTTTAAAACAAATGTCACTGGAAATGATAAATCTAAGATACCCAGCTCCTGAATGGATACATATTTTTACAGATGGCTCCAGCCTACCAAATGATGGTGGCACTGGTGCTGGTGCAGTATGTCCACTTTTTTCCTTTTATCGTAAACTAAACACAAATTCAACAAACTTTGATGGCGAAATTCTAGCAATTTTCTTAAGTTTACAAAATCTCTTATATCACATCCAAAAATTTACAAAAGTTGTAATTCTATGTGACTCCAAAGCAGCCATTCTTGCTATAACACGAGACACAACACCCAAAAGCATCAAAATTATCGAATGTCACAAAATGATAAAACATTTATCCCGTCTACATAAAAAAGTTGTACTTCAATGGATTCCGGCCCATTGTGGAGTGACAGGCAATGAAATAGCCGATTTTCTAGCCAAGAAGGGTAGCAAAATTGTTTCAAACCCAACTTCTGCTCCAGTTTCCTTTCACTCTATCAAAAGAATTATCTCAAATAAATACATCAATAAACTTAGAGAAGAATACACCACCAAAACATCTGGAAAGGAATGGGAAAATCTACAAGCTTATGACATTACTACATTACAAAGAAAATCTGCAGTAGCAACATTCAGACTGCTAACGGGACATGACTGCTTGAATAAACACCTACACAGAATTGGCATAACAGATTCACCTAAATGCCCTTTTTGCAATTTAAATGAAGATATGGAAAGAAACCATCTCCTCCGTTGTCCAGCTTTTGTAGAAGAGACCAGCCTTTCTGCTAAATATTGGAGTGCAAGAGAGCGAATGATTTCATTATCAAGTGCTCGACATTAGATACCAACCAACCAACCAACCAACATTACTGATCCTACACTTCCTGCCAGTACAAATGTTGTAATGGAAATGTGTCAACCATTGTTTGACCAAGGACACACTCTCTTCTTAGATAACTGGTACACTTCACCAGATCTTTGTAAGAGATTGATATCCCTTAAAACAAATGTAATAGGCACTGTTAGGCCTACTAGAAGAGAGATGCCCAGCGATATTTCTAGCAAGAAATTGAAGCCTGGTGAATATGAAATCTGGTCAGCTAACCATATTCTGTGTGTAAAGTGGAAGGACAATAAAGATGTTCACTTTCTTTCCTCTAAGCATCGATCAGCTGACATTAGAGGCACTGGAAAATTAAAAAGGAAAGAGAGGTCAACAACCAAGAGAAGAAGAAAGAAAGAAACCAGCTTGTGCTATCGAATACCAGAAGGGAATGGGAGGGGTAGACCTCCAGTATCAAGTAACTGCCCTTTTTCCTATTATGAGAAGGACAGTCAAGGGTTATCGCAAGATATTTTTTTTATTTACTTGATATATGTGTTTACAACTCCTTCATAGTCCACAACAAGCTAACTGGCAGCAAGAAAAAAACTTTCTCTGACTTCAGGATCGCCCTTGCAACCCAGCTACTTGAATGTATTCACATGCCTGACTACAATGTATGAGGCTGAACCTTCATCTAGTGCTACACCCCTAAGACTACAAGCAAAAAATTGGGGGTCACTTCCCGATGCACACCCCACCCACAGAGAAAAAGAAAAAAAAATGTTACTAAACGGTGTGTGGTATGCTACAGCAAAGGAAAAAGAAGTGAAACTGCATGGCAGTGTGAAACGTGTAAAATCCTCTTCACTTACCGGGCTGTTTCAAGGTCTACCATACCCAGACATCATACTAATATATCCATTGGTGAGTACTATAATTTCACTAACATATTTACAGAATTTTAAGCCGGAATATTCAATAGTTAATTTTTAAATTGATTTTTAGTTTACTGGAGGTAATATTAAGCTGCTGCATTACATTTAAATGCCAGGCAGTAGGACTTGGGATTTAATCAGGTTTCTTGGGTGGGTAGCAGAGCTGGACTTTAAATGAGAGGTGGATGGGTTAAGGGTCAAAATTACATAGATTCATAAGAGCATATATTTGGAGTTTATATATTATTTATGATAAGCTTATAAAGATTATATATATATATATCTGGTCTAAAAGAGTACTAGTACATATATTATTATACAACAAGTGTTACAGAATCGATCAACAAACTTTGAGGTATTGTAGAGGGGTGCTATAGAAACAATTTGAGATAAGGAAGTCATGGTCTAAGTTCAAATGTCAACAGTTTATGGCATTTTGTACATGGGGGATGTGTGCAGATATCTCAATAATAAAGGATTGTATGAAGGCAATTTGTCTTGTTAACATTTAATTTGTATCCCTATAATTGTGATAAACATAACTTAAGTGAAGGATTAAGTAGTTTCGAAATTAAGAAGCTATTTTAGTAATGAGAAAATCTACTGTTGACAGAGGGCAGTGCACCACTGATACCTTAGAACCACTGCTATCTGGTCTAAAGAGTACTGTACATAGCTGGTCATGCTTAGGATGTTGTTGCTTGGTATCCAATTGCTATTATCATATTGAAAGTGTTTCATTACAAAGTTATTACAAAGAGTGGAGAATGCTGAGTTACCATTTTCCTGTACAATAGTAGTTTCGTACATCGTTTGAGACATTAATTTGTGCCTTTCATTAGAAAAACTGGCCACCCATAAAAAGTTTTGTTAAATAGTATTCTGTACAAATCATACATTATTATTAGTGAAATACCCCAGTAATAAAACTTTTAAGTTTTCAGTGGCGTACTGGCTGTTATTTAATATTGGTCTGTAGAATGCAAATTTTAACTCGTAGACCATAACTTCCTTATGTCAAATTGTTTGTATAGCACCCCTCTATAATATCTCTAAGTTTGTTGATCGAATTTCTGTAACACCCTGTATATATATAATTAAGTCCACCGCTGTGGTCCTCGAGGTAGTGCATGCTGCCTTGTCACACTGCAGACCTGGGTTCAATTCCTCGTTGGGACAGGCTTCTGAGTGAGGTTTTTTTTGGGGTTTTTCCTCATCTGTAAGACAAATGTTAGGAAGCTTAGGGCTCAATGGTCTCTGAAATCATCCAGCCATCATCCTTATCATTATCATCATCACCATCCTTCATTGTGTGGAAAGCAACAGGAACGCTTACCACACCTATAATTCCCTGCAAATAATAGCATGAAAATGCAATGATTGCAGTGAAAGACCTGCCCTCGGCCAGAATTACTACAGAACAGAATATGTGACTAAGAAAGGTTTCTTGGGTTTTCTGCATCAAAGATTAAATGTGCCTCTGGCCACTGGTTCCAATGTTTTGACATTATCCCACATGTCATTTAATGACTTTTTTAAAAGAATGTTGTTAAAAATATTATCTTAAATTCTGTAATAGAGTCCTAATCTCTGAAAGGAAATAAAGCCAATCACGATTGCTCATTGGTTATTACAATAGATTGGAAATCACATAATGTTAGTAATGTTAGATCATCATCTTCCTTCACAATTCTCTATGTTCCTTCACGGACTAGGTCTTTGCCTGTTCTGATCTCACATCTGTTCAGCCAGGGCTTACTTGGTCTTCCTACCGATCTTCGTCCTCCGGAAATTATAAACAATATTAGATGATATTAGATTTTCTAAAATCTAGATCTGAAGATCACATTCTAATGATAAAAAGTCAAATATATTATAATGAAGTTAAATACAACTATAAATATGAAAAACATAAATTTAATTGGTAAAGTAATCCTACTACAAGCCATAGAATATGTCAGTAAAAGTAGAGTTACCAACATTTGCAATTAATTCCACACATAATTAATGAATTAACTTGATTTTGTTATGTTTTCTGATGGGAGGTTAGTGTACATCAGATTAATGTACACTTAATTAAATATTGTGCACATATTTATTTTGTTACATTAGGAAGGGGAAGTTTGTGTAATCCATTTCTAAATAAATATTTGGGAATTTATTGTGAAGGTTGATCCCATCAGTTCATAGCTACATGGTTCCATCTAGTGTCTACTTTATAAAAATTTGCCACATGCGCAGTGTTATCTGTAGTAGAACTCAGAAAATTTATGGTTTAAATCACAATAAAGTTTTACAAATTTTCTAAGTCCAATGGAATAACTATGTACTGTATAAGCTTAAGGCTCAACAGCAATTTAACTCGCCCTTGATTTTTTCAGTTTGTTTAAACTGTATTTCTTCTTCTATATTTACTAACTTTTTTAATATCTTAAACGTCTTTCAAACAATTTTTATAACATTATTTGACAATTTTTAAGTATTTATTTAAATATGCAAAACACTAACATTATGAATGATACTGTTAGACAATAATGTGATGCAGATTGTTATTTTCTCCACAGTGTATATTACTTGGTCAGTTATATTTCTCTCTCCTTCCAATGTTGTTTCCAACCGTTATTGCTGGTTTCAACGATGTTAGGAAGAGATAAGTTAGTCCATTTTTAATAAACGTTTGGGAATTTGAATTTTATTAATATTTTTTTTTAATAGGTTTGGGGATTTATTGCAAAGATTGGTCATTCAAATTTCACAGCGACGTTCTGCCATCTGGCGAAAGCTGTATAACTTTAGTACAATATCGATAATAATCTATGTGTGGTGAGCAGTGATAATCCACTAGGCAAGGATGATAAATCGATATGTGGTTCAATGGTGGGTTATCACAGACTCTATAAAACTCTGGCACATGCGCATTGTTGGTAAGAAACTGCTGTTTCTGCTACTGCCTAAATACTTTCATACAAATATTTGCTAGACATTGTAGCATGCTACTGAGGGATGTTTAATGGTCGTGATTGATCTGAGACTTTTTTTCTCTCTCAGTAATGATAATTAACTAATGTAAGACAATATCAGAATTTAATAAAATTAACATGAATAAATATAATAAATGATGGAGGAAAACACAACGAGGATATATACCCATCACTATAGGAACCTCAAACTCGATGTTATTCTTTTTGCAGACGATTTAGCTCTTCTGGCACTTTCCGAAAATGATTTGCAACGATCAATTTATAATTTACAAAAAAATAGGTGCCAAAATTTAATATGGCAAATATCAATTAACAAAACTAAAATTATGGCATTTCATGGGAAGGACCCCATACAAAGTAAAATCTGTCTCCAGAATAAAATTTTAGAGAGATCTAATCAATTTAAATATCTTGGATATTATCTCTCTATCTGGGATGGAAAGGATATCCCTGAAAAAGTTACTAGTTATAATAAAAGTTTAGGATTATTAATCAAGTTATGAAACCATCCCTTGTACAAAAAAACACCAGATTACGTTTATATAACACTTTGGCTAGACCAGTGTTGACCTATGGTAGTGAAGCATGGACACTAAGAAAACAACATGAAAGCAGAATAACGGCTTTGTGAAATGGAGATTCATGCACAGAACAGCGTGTTTACACCAGATGGGATCGGAAAAGGAACACCGATATCTTAAAAGAATTGAAGACTACGCCAATTTTGGAATATATATAACAGTACCAACTAAATTGGAAACACCATCTGTGAAAGAATGAGTTCAAATCAGATCCCCAAGCTGTTATAATTATAATACCAAGAGGACGAAGATCACTGGGCCGTCCTATGAAATGCTGGAGGGAAAATTTTCTATAGGATCGTAACAGGCCTTGGGCCTAATACTTGGAAGGAAGAAGAAGAAGAATAAAATTATTTGTTTTCCAGGTGTGTAAGTCCAATGAAGAGTGCTGATGCAGTAAAATGGACGACAGTTTTAAATTAATGTAATATTATTAAATAAAAGTAGATGAAAGCATGTAATGTATATTATTAAAATCATTAAATTTATCCTCTCTGAAGATGTTCATATTTCATCACTAATTTTGTGCTTCTTTTTCATGAAAGTGCTTACATGTGGGACGTTCAGTAAATAATGCACATAATTTTAGTTCTTCATTATCTTTCATTGGAAATGACAAACTTTACAGAACATATATATTCAATCATTCCTTTATAATGTCATTGTTTTTCCAACATATGGCTGTGATGAATTTTAGTTTTAAAATGCCAGTTTGCTCTCATAAAAACACGTTCAAAGCATAGATCTGTGATTGAAGATCAGGAGGATCTTACAGTCTTCATTCTACTGCTGACATCAACCCAACAACCGATAGTACTCCTATCCCTGCTTGATTGTCATATGCATTTCGTAAGTGTCTGTGAATGTTTTGAAATGGTCTGCTGTTCTGCAGGAAAGAAATTCAATCATGTCTCTCTGATATGTACATGTTTTGTAAGCAGCCACCATTTTAAATTAAAGTACCTTGCAATCATTTGTCGGAAACCTTTAAAGGAGGGACCGCCCTCATGGCTAGTTGGTCAGAGCTTCTGACTACACGTTCATGGGGTTCCTGGTTCGATTCCCAGTCAGACGATAGGAGTTATTTTCTTAAAGGGGATTATTCCTCTGGCCATCCATGGTCTGGATCTAGGTTAAGGTTAGGTTTAAGGATTCTCTGACGCCCTCATTTCATTCATACCTATCATCGGGGGTACATAACTCCGCCTTCCAGGAGCCCCAACTTATAGAACTAGGTTACAATTCTGGCAATATTAGGAGATAACCCAGAAATGTCATAAAGATATCCTGGTTGCATAAAAAAACTTAAAGAGGGAGAAAAATATTATGAGTATTGAGAATAAAGGTCTTAGAATCTTTTTTTTTTCTCCAAGATAGATAAACAGAACAAGCGAATGGAGAAGACTACATTACAGAGACCCTAATTATCTTCATGAGAAGCCAGATATGATAAGAAGAGTTAAGTATTTACAAAAGATGGGTTAAATGCCGATCGTTATCGGTTGAGGCCGAAGACAGACCGAACCAATTTATTAAGCTGAATATTAAGATACCGGTATGGCAGAATAAATGAAACCAAAATTCATGATGACTACTTTCCATGTTACAAATGAATAGTGTTACTGCTTAGCATGCGGTGGCCTGGGTTCGATCCCCGGGTCGGACCAAGTTTCCGGGGTTGAGGTTTTTCATTGTTTTTCCTCAACTTTATGACCAGTGTCAGGATACTTTAAGGCCCAAACGGTCCCCGAACATCATCTGGCCATCATTTTCATGTTCACCTCATTAGATTAAAATTTAGGATTAAGGTCTATCTTGGTGCCATCCTCACCCATCATATCATTTGGGCCGCATAACCTCGCTTCCAGGCGCCCCAACCTCATAAGTGGTTTACATTACGGCAATGCCAGGAGAGAATACCGAAAGTCGAAATAACCAAACTAGTGGCATTGAATAAAAATATAACAAATGAATTAAAAAGAACAATGGAATTAGCCGCCCAGAACCATTTTGTAACCTCTTATTTTTTCCCCAACGTTTTTTTTTTTTTACTTAGAGAAAGGTCCCCTTTCCCATATACAATTCAAATTACCACATTGTACTGGGCGGCTATTTCAATTTTGTCTAAAAATTTACTTTCTATGATTTATTAGAATTATGTATTATAACAAAACTATGGCAGTTGTCATTTTTATTGTTTCTATATAATTATATGATTTAGCTTTGCACTTTTATAATTTTAATATCCCCTATTATTCTGTAAATAAACCTAAAACTGTTTTAATAAAAAATCAAATCCAAATCGACATTCTTTCTTCTCTTAAGATTGTCTTAAAATAACGTGCTTAAAACGTTTAAATTTGTACTTATGAGGGACCGAAGAACTTCCCGCCACAGTGCAACTGGATAGAACTCGCGTTACTTGTGTACAGTTTGGTGCTATTTTTAAATCTTTACGTCCAACTTTACCATTACCTTTCTTTGTAATGCTGGAGTGATTCATAGTCCTTTGTTTCCCTGTCTTATCCATTTCTTCTTGACCCGCTTCAATCTAACACTAAGTCCTTGACATTTTTTCTTGTTGATAGACTGAGTTACGTAGGGTAGGTCTATGTCCAAAATACAATATTCAGAACTATTTGTTGATTCTATCTTCTATAAATTGCACTACTTTGATAAGAATCTTCTGGATTGTATGCAACTTGATCAACTTGATATTTCTGATCGTCCAACGGTGTCGAACTTCATAATAGAATAATATCTGAAAATTGTATTTCGTAGATCGCAGATGTGCGTGGAGTAATGTTGAAATTTCTTCCACTTTAATCTCCCGGCTGATCCGATGATTGATCTTTTTTTGATCCAAAAAGAGTTTCTTTATTCTTCTGAAGTAATATCGGTTTGAATCACATCTAGTTTCTTAATTACTTTTCGCTGGCTCATTTCTGTATTGCTTCAATATTTTTTCCAAGAAATATATCTCAACTTATAATTTCTTAGCTGTTTTTGTTCTTGTTTCAG
This sequence comes from Diploptera punctata, assembly GCA_030220185.1. Taxonomy (NCBI): domain Eukaryota; kingdom Metazoa; phylum Arthropoda; class Insecta; order Blattodea; family Blaberidae; genus Diploptera; species Diploptera punctata. Next base: position 22,074 of record JASPKZ010010533.1, read on the forward strand.
TGATATATCATTTAATTAATTTCATTTTATCCAGAGCTGAATTACAAATGATCTTGCTGGTGGTGTAGTAAATTTCTTCTTCAAAGAAGTCTCGTTTTGTTTTTGGGAATTTTTATCAACTCGCTGTGTATCGCTATTAACTGATAATGATCGTCAATATTTCCTTAAATAATCAACATCATTGATTCTTTTTTTTCTGTGCGTCAGACACTCATAATGTAATCATTCTTTCATTTTTTAGAATTTATCTTTGTTTGAATGATTGTATTTCACATTTGTTCAGATTTTGCTTTGTTTGAAATTGTTTGCGGGTAATTTGCAATCTTCTGCAAAAAATAAACACGATGGGTAGGACATAGTAATACATAATTTCTCTGAACATACTTTCGTTTATATCACCAATACTCTCATTTCTATTTCATCGGAAAAGAAAAATATCGGGGACAAATAACTTTTAAATATAGAATATACACTTTCTTTTAAAGAAGAAAACATGGTTTGGTTCACACTTGTGTTGTAGATTTTTGAAGATCGTTATGTATCAAATGTTATCTTTTGTGTTTTTATGAATCCCATTTATGTGATCCATTAGGGATTTCTGTTTTATATTTAGAATTTCCAACTATGTGTGTTTTTAAGTTAGTGTTTTTTTGTTTTTTCTCTTTTCGGACATTTCATTTGATTTGTCTTCTTCAGCGTGATTAATCTGTTGTAGGACAAATCAGTTTCTCATTGATGTCAATTGTTCTTAAGAAGTCAAAATTTACCTTTTCTACATCTGCATTTTGTTTACAATTTTAGTTGTTGGAAAAAAAATTGTTTATCTTTCGTTTTAAATCCTTTGTTTGATACTTTTGGTGATTTCTTTTCTATTTCATCCTCTATGAGCTGTTAAGGAAGGCCATAACAAACGTGTTGTTGGCCTTCATCTTCAATTTTTTAAACGTCTTTTGGAAAACTGTGGGACATTTTCGTTTTCACACCTCTTCGACCACGTGTTGTTCAAAAGTTGCTTTCTGTCCTTCAATGGGAATATTCTCCATCGCAGTTATGCCATTCTAAGCAAGTTTAAATTTCTTTGAGTTGGATTTATTTTGTGATTTTAACATGCATATTAAAACACGAAAACACTTCTTTGAATTTCAGTTTCAGGTTTAAATGTACTTTTTCGATGATCATAATCACAGGTATCAGAGTTTCATCGAATTCCAATCTTTCTCTATTTAGTGTCGTCACGCAATTTTGAATTCGAATTGACTCACATCCACTTTTCTGGGATTTTTGGGAAATATCGGATTTTCTTTCTTTAGTTTCACTTTTTCGTGAATTTTCAATAATAGCGGATTTTGTTTTTTTCAGATGTTAAAAGCATATTGAAATTTATCCCAATATCTTCATGGAATTAATTTTTGTTTTTGAATCTACTTCAGGACAAAAGATTGCGTTTTCTCAGTTTCATGGACTGATTGCAAT
>JASPKZ010010534.1:0-43037 GCA_030220185.1 Diploptera punctata
AAATACGGTGAAATCCGAGTGATCTTGCCTCAGAAATTTGTTGTGTTCTATCTATAACTTTGATATAGCCATTCATACCATCAACAGCTTTTTTCTAAACTATTGCATTTATGTTGTTGCCATGGATGTCGACTCATTCCTCCTTTGGTTGACCGAGAACTTGCAAATCAAATCTTTTTCTCTGGAAAGTTCAAAATTCCATAATCCTACTTTTTGTTCTTCTGGATGTAAATAGAAAAATGGGATTGTTAGATATTTTGTAAGTACCAACCACCGCAGGTAGATTTCTTGATATGTACATTGCCAAACTCTGAACATTTTTTTGTGATCTTTTATATTACAAAACCCTGCAAATGGATAGCTGGATGACATGATACAAATTTAAGATAATTGTGACAGAGTTGATAAATATTTCAAATTATTAAGTTTCAAAGTTTTTAAAACTGTACTAACAATTTGACTAGTGGTTACTGTGCTCCCTCTGATTCTGAGATTTGCAGGTTTAAATCTGGCCAGGGTCGATTTTCTTTTAGGGTACTAAAAACCCTGAAGGGAAAGTAAAGCCATGGGTTCCCATGTTAATATATTATGGCACTTTAAAGAACCTTAAGCTTTTAATAAGAGGCCTTTAATGAAAAATTTGTCAGCCCTTTCATGCCAAAACTTTTGAATTATGATGCTAATGAGGTAAAAACTGTAAAATATCTACCTACAGTAACAATTGGTTTTTATCTTTCTCTATAGATAATGTATATTTAATATATCTTAATTAAACCTCATTGTGATTTATTCGTATAAAATTCCAGTATATTTAATATAATAATGTAATCATAAGTGCAGGTAATCTTAGTTATAACATGTAGATTAAATGAATAATGATTTGAGCTTTTATATGATAGAGAAACGAGTCATGGTAACTATTTTTTTTTTCTGAAAGAGTACAAGGCCAGCTAGAACTTCAATACACACACTTATACAATTGGAATGGTACCATGTTAGGTACTTCAGATTATAGAAATAGTGCAGAATATGCAGATTAAGCATAGGTTAGTGAAGATAGAAAAATACACTAACATACCCATGTACACAGTATTTATGAACAGAAAACATAAATTAGTATTTCATATCAAAAGAGCCATAAAATTAACCTTATAAATCTTCAGAGTATTATTAATCCAGGGTGTTTGCAACTTGCTTCATTGCTATAGAAGCGCTGAGTATAAACCATCTCAATTGTGTTAATCATGGCATATTTTAAAAGAGGTGTATAATAACCGCATCTTCCATGCAATGATTCTTTCATTTGGGGATCAATTGAAATCAAAGGATGATAGGTCCAGCAAGTTTGGTGGATGTTCTAGTTCATTTTACATAAATTATTGACATAAATCCTCCATACAATAATTGCATACAAGACAACCATATTATGATATTTCCATTTACTTATTTGGCTTTGAGGGGAAAAATAGTGTTCAAAGACTAGCTCTTTTAAACGTATTGCGCTATATAATCTGATTGTTTTTTTCTTGTAGGAGAGAGATGATCTTGACATAGAGGTTTCTGCAAGTGGCTTTACTCGTCAAGATGGAGAAAGATCTTTATGTTGAAATGGAGTAATGAAGAGAGAGAGGAGGATGAAAAAGAAAAAAAAATCAAATATAAACCAGAAAAGAAAATTCAGAAGTAGAAGAATTGAGATTAAAAGTGGAACAGTTGTGTAATGAAGAATTTATAAACTCGTCCCAAGGTGAAATAATTTGTGAACCTACAACACTGAACATGTATCATCTATTAACAGAACATCTGATTGGCACTGAAAGTACAAATAATGTTAGGAATGAGGAGATAAATGAACATGAAGAAGGTAATCAAGAAGAGAAATAAAAGTTCTAGGATAGAGATCAAATGCAAAGAAAAATCAAGAATTGAGGAAGTAAAAATATTATAAAGTCAGGGACACAAGAGAATAAAGATGAAGAAATGAGCAACACGTTTTCATCTGGAGATGAATTCAGTAGTGAAGATGAAAACAATATAAGAGTTAGAAACATATAGCAAGACTTGCAGCTTGCGTAGTACATCAACTGCAGCAACTATAGCTCCAGAAGTGATTCATGTTCGTGTTAAAAGAAATTTGGAAAAAAAGAGAAAAAGCTGCTTCGAGGAAAAGAATCACGATTAAAGGTGAAGCCAGTGCAGTAACTCGCTCAAGAAGAGAAAATAGAGACACTATAAAGCAGTGTGATGGATATGGTCATGGGAATAAAAGTAAAAAATAATTATAAGATCTCTGGGTTATAAGGTTTGTTTTTGCCACACAAAATGTGTGCACTTTATTTATCATGTTTCCACCATACATTCCTTACACATGCAGACAGCTTCACTTTAAATATTTTTATAGAAACTTTGACAGGTATTTATGGCATTGAGTCAGGACTTATCAATTTTACTTTTTTGGTATTTGACATTTAGAAATCTTTTGATTGGTTAGATTCTTATTAAATTTATTAAATTGAATTTCTTGATTATTATATTTTACTTCTTATCTTATTAGACTCTAAAGGATACATAAATGGGTGAAAATTGTAATGGTATAAGTTATGTTTAGATCATTCAGAGAAAAATAAGTTTAAACATTTGCTTGTAGGTATCAGATCAATCAAAACACAGTTGTATTCATTTTTTTATTTAACTTTCACAGGGAAAGAACACTATGAGGTTTTATTTAATAATTAAATTAATGTTTTTATACCTCACCTCATATCCTTTTTCTTCTATACTGTCAGTTTTCGGAGCTTATCTCCATCGTCAGTAGACTCTGGTCGACCGGTGTTTAATGGGTCGTTTCTTGGCGGTTTCCTTCTTACTTCTGCTCGGTGGACCGATGAACCCTCGGATTAGGTCAAATATTGCGGGAGTTTCAAAATTCATGAGTTTTTCTTTTTTGTTTTTTTGGATGTGGGATTTTTTCCCAGACTGTGAGTTCCTTAGTTTATCTGTTTGTTTGATTAGGCTAGCTTCTGTATCTATTAAATGTTTTTCAGACCAAGCATGGGCTGCTACTGCTGACTTGTCCACTTCCCCCTTTTTTTACATTCTAAGGTTTTCTTATCTTATTAGACTCTAAAGGATACATTATGGGTGATTGAAGGGAACACCTTAGAAATGTAAAAAAGGGGGAGTGGACAAGTCAGACAGTAGCAGCCCATGCTTGGTCTGAAAAACATTTAATAGATACAGAAGCTAGCCTAATCAAACAAAACAGATAAACTAAAGGAACTCACAGTCTGGGAAAAAATCCCACAACCAAAAAAACAAAAAAAGAAAAACTCATGAATTTTGAAAACTCCCGCAAATTTTGACCTAATCCAGAGGTTCATCGGTCCACCGACAGAAGTAAGAAGGAAACCGCCAAGAAACGACATAACACCGGTCGACCAGAGGCTACTGACGATTGGAGATAAGCTCCGAAACTGCAGTATAGAAGAAAAAGGATATGAGGTGAGGTAATAAAAACATTAATTTAATTATTAGTTGTATATCATCCTTCGCCAGATAGCAGTAGTTGACAGCATACACTTGAATCTCTCTGTCATTCAAAAGTAGTACTCAATAACATGCGATAATATTTAACACTTTCACAAAAAATGCCTCTTATACGGTTTTCATCCATTCATATAGGCACTTTTTAGATAATATTTTTCAAATAGAGAGAGTAGGTGTTGGAAGATATGAATGATTTGACACAATATTATCATTGTATCCAGTTGTATGCAAATGTCCTACATGGTCTTTATAGGAAGCCAGATATAATAAGAAGAGTTAAGTCTTGTAGACTGTGATGGGCAGGACATGTAGCACGGATGGAGAATGAAAGATGTAATAATTAAATTAATGTTTTTATTACCTCACCTCATATCTTTTTTCTTCTATACTGCAGTTTCGGAGCTTATCTCCATCGTCAGTAGCCTCTGGTCGACCGGTGTTATGTCGTTTCTTGGCGGTTTCCTTCTTACTTCTGTCGGTGGACCGATGACCCTCTGGATTAGGTCAAAATTTGTGGGAGTTTCAAAATTCATGAGTTTTTCTTTTTTGTTTTTTTGGATGTGGATTTTTTTCCCAGACGTGTGAGTTCCGGTCGACCAGAGGCTACTGACGATGGAGATAAGCTCCGAAACTGCAAGTTATAGAAGAAAAAAGATATGAGGTGAGGTAATAAAAACATTAATTTAATTATTAAATTAAACCTCATAGTGTTCTTTCCCTGTGAAAGTTAAATAAATGAAAGATGTGTTTCTTGTATGAAAACCAGAGGGAAAAGTCTAGTTTATAGACCAAGAATGAGGTGGGAGAATAACATTAACTATGATTTGAGGGAAGTAGATTATACAGGGAATGATTGGAAAACATTAGCTCGGGATAGGGATGTATGGAGAGCTTATGTCCATGTGGCCATTAATCTATGGGTTCGATAATGCCAGTGAGTTAGTTGTATGTAAATATACACTTGATACAAGAAATATTAAAATAAAGCAGATAATTGATAACTCCATTATATAATTTCAAAATTAATTTGGGATCACAGATGATATTGAATATTTAGTCTTGAGAATCTATTCCATTACTTTATATTGTCAAAGACTGCTCTGTAAAAAAGTAAAGTAAAGTGATCCCACAACAGGCCTCAGGAGACCCTTGGGGTAGTAGGAGGTTAAGGCTCCCACTTTTTCTAGACAATCGGCACTTGATGTCAGCCGGGTTGTCAGCCCTGCGTGACGGCCGCCTTTACCCCAGAACAAGCGTCTGGTACTCATTTCCGTTAGAGGCTGAGTCGATCCCAGGACCATAGCGCCGCCAGAGGGTTCGGGCCAGTTTAAAAATCCTGACCCCAACGGTTACTTGAACCCTCGACCCTCCGACTTGTAGCTCAGTGCCTTAACCACTACGCTACGGCGTGCCCCCTAAGTAAAGTGATCCTACAACAGGCCCGGGGGCCCTTGGGGTAGTAGGAGGTAAGGCTCCCACTTTTTTCTAGACAATCGACACTTTATAATCAGCCGGGTTGTCAGCCCTGCGTGACGGCCGCCTTTACCCCCAGAAACAAGCATCTGGTACTCATTTCCGTTAGAAGGCTGAGTCGACCCCCAGGGCCATAGTGCCGCCAGATGGTTTTGGGTCAGTTTTAAAATCCTGACCCCAACGGACTTGAACCATCGACCCTCCGACTTGTAAGCTCAGTGCCTAACCACTACGCTATACGGCATGCCCCCAAAGACTGCTCTTTGGTGTATGGTAACTGTTAGCTTTTCTAACTAGTATAAAGTTCAGGGTGTGCCATAAAATTTTTCTTTAGCATATGATCTGGAACTGGTTTCATTCAACTTCGTTATGACAGCTACTTGATATAAGAAGTTAAAAATCCAGTTAAGAAAATTGAAATTAACGTTGAGGGACTGCATCATGCAAAGCACATAGTGTTCTACTTGCAATGATAGCAACCAGTTTAATCAACCCTTGACTCTCCAGAACTGTCACGCAACAGATTTATTATTATATTGCCCAATACCATTTTATATGTATACCAGAATTCCTCCCTGGTTTGGTCTCTGATGAGAAATGCCTTCTAGTTAAAAAAAAAGTTTGAGTAAAAGTAAGTTTTCATGCATTATCAACCTTTATGTAGATACAGTTATGAGCATGTTTTGTAAGTTATATAATGGTAGAGAGTACATTTTAATAAGCATTATTAAGGCGATATGCTACAAACCAGAAGTTCAAGTCCTGATGGAGGTCAAGATTTTTAAACTGACCTAAGCCTTCTGACAGCATATAACCCTGGGTTCTACTAAAATCTCTAATGGAAATAAGTATGATGTTCTGAAGGTAGAGGTAGCCATTACACAGAGCTGATAATCTGGCTGACATCTCATGCTCCTAAGGCCTGTAATGGGATCACTTTACCTTTCCTTTTTTTTTTTTTTTTTTATTCTAATAATAATCATCATCCCAAAGTTGTGTAAACCGCAACCACAGTTTAAACCCTTGTAAATCATCATCTTCAAGGTATGGGCCTGTTGGCCCGTTCTGCTCCCCGATGCACTGTATGCTGCAGGTGCAGGTCGTCTTTCCAACAATGTTTTGGTCTTCTGCCTAGAGGCCTATAATGAAGCAGCTGTTTTGATAAACAATTATTTGGCATTCTTTGTATATGTTCAAACCAATTACATGTATTTCTGTGTATTCTCTTGTTTATATTATATATTTTTAATTCATCTCTGATATCTTGACTTCTCTTTTGATTCAAAGTTAAAAATGGGAAACACATTATGAGGTTCTTAATTAATAAATTAATGAGTCATTTTTACATCTTACCTCATATTTCATGTTTTATTAAACATGGTAACTATAGTTTTCAAATGATCTTGTCATTCATTTTCCAAACCGCCATTATGACTACCGGATATTCGTTGGAATCTCCCTCTATAACGTTGCCATCTGGTGTTGATTTGATGAACTTCGAGATATCGTTGCCATCTGGTATTGATTTGATGAACTTCGAGATGAGGTCACGTTCATCCGGAATTTCTCGAAATTCATGGATTTTAAATTTGTTCTTCTGAATAAATATTTTCTCCCAAACTGTCAAATCCAAAGGTTTTTCCAAATGTTTTAGAAGTTTAGCTTCTTTTTTCAATTTTATGACCTTCCAACAAACTATGTGCTGCCATAGCTGATTTTTCAATTTCACCATTTTTAATATTTCTAAAGTGTTCCTTTGTGCGAGTGTCCAAATTTCTTTTGTTTTTCCTATGTATACTTTATTGCAATCTCCACAATCAATTTGTTAAATTCCAGATTTTTTACTATCTGGGGTGTCATTTCTTATTGGGTTATTAATAAGTTACCAAGGCTAAATTTATTTATCGGTGCCAATGTAATATTGAATTTCTTGAAAATTTTTTTGAAATTTGTTATGTATTCCAGGATGATCTCTTAGAGATATACCTGCAACTGATCTGAAAAATCTCATTTCTATTGTCTCAATTTTATTTTTATCAGAGACCATTAAAGGCCAAGTTTCAGACCCATATGTTAACGTTGGAACAGCTACTGTTTTGTAAAATTTTAATTGAGCTTCCCTTATGGTCTTATTTCTCAAATATCTTCTTATTGATTATATTATTTTTGGTCTGGACATCTTACCTCAATATTAATGTTGATTTGTTCTTGGACATGTTTCAAAACAATTCTGTCTGGGAAAGCTGACGATAAAACAGAATTGTTTTGAAACATGTCCAAGAACAAATCAACATTAATATTGAGGTAAGATGTCCAGACCAAGAATAATATAATTAAAATAACCTCAAAATATAACTTCCTAAAATTAAATATCTTCTTATTGAACCACATATCTGTTGAAATTTTCCTAATTTCTTCTCCATGTCCAACTTTTGCTAGTACGATATCATGCATCCCAGATAATTGAAAACAGTTACTTGTAAATGAACAGGCATATAAGAGTCAAGTAGCAGCTCAATACTTCATGTGTGTGACACGAGTCACATTCAACTTCTTTCATCACTTGAACTATAATGTTACATCTCATTAACATTCAGAAATTTTTTTTTTTTGCGATGTGACATGGTGTTAATAACTGTCTGCTCTAGTGGTTAACAATGCTTGTCTCTGGATCTGAGGTTCACATTTCAATTTGACTGGAATCACTGGATTTTCAGGATATAAAAATCCTTGATATAGCTTTCTTCAGAATGTAAATGAAGCCATGGTCCCATTATGGATTTACAGACATAAAAGAACCTCAAGTCTGAAATTAGTGATATCCAAGCAAAATGTATTGGCCCTTTCACATCAACATTAGAATCATAATGGTAATAATTAATAATGATAAGCCCTGGTATGTCCCTTTAGGGCAAAGGGCCTCCCTGTACAGGGGTTAAGCTCTATTGTGAATGTCACCCGGTGAGCTACTCTGTGGTGAGAAGTTTACTCTGGATGTATAGCAATTGGTTTGTTATACACTGTCCGTTCTGTGATTAGTGTCTGCATCGTTGGCTCTCCAATCGTTCGTCCACTCACAGCTTTTCGGGCATCTGGCGACTCTGGAGCATTGCGCCCCTGCTTGTTCTTTGAAGAGGTCAGCCCATCGTCATCTTGGGTCCGTATGCGCTGTCTATTGCATGTGTGCGGGTCCCACATGGTTGTTTTTATTGTCCACCGTCCGTCTCCCCACATGGGTGTTGTTATTGTCCACCTGTTCGTCCTGTATTCCTTGGCGTACGTGGCCTCCCCACTTCCATGTTTTGGTCTGATGGCCTGTTTGTGCAGGAAGCAGTTGTATGAGGATATCGCTTGAAGTTATTGTATTCGATATTCTGGTCCTTCAGAGTTATGCCTAAGATTTTTCCTCTCCATTTTCCTTTGGCATACTTGGAGTGTATACTTAAGTTTGGCAGTAAGATTCCAAGTTTGGCAGCCATATAACAGTGTTGGAAGAACACAGGTTTGTAGTGTTTCCGGTTGAGTGACTTGTCCAGCAGTATGAATTTCAGTGACCAGAACGCCTTCCAGGCAAGAGTTATTCTTCTGCTTATTTCTTTCTCTACTTTCTGATGGAAGGAGAGTAGCTGTCCTAAGTATACGTACTCGCTTACATATTGAAGATCCATTCCATCGACTTTGATTGGGTTTTCCGGACCATTTGACATAATTTGTGTCTTGCTTTTGTTCATTGAAAGGCCTGCAATTTTGCCAGTTTCTGATAGCTCTTGTAGCATTGATTGGAGTTGTTTCGGAGATCTGGCGAACCATACCACGTCGTCAGCGAATCTTACATGACCTAAGATATTAATATCATTGGATTAAAAAAAGAAACTACCTAACCTTCAAGTGATTTCAGTATTTGTAAACTTGAGGATAGTGTATTTTAGGTAATACATTTACACAGCTGAGAACTGTAGTCACAATTATCACTTTCCCCAGTTTTCGTGTTTTTCTCTGTGTGTTTTGTAAATTATGTGATGATTATTATTATCATTGTCATTTGTTATTATACAATATCAGAGTAAAATGAGATTGCATAACTTGATATTCAACAGAATATTCTATTTTATGCAGAACAAGGGTGTCCGTTGTCACCAGTATTATTTAATTTATACTTGGACCATGTCACAAATGAATGGCAAGAACAAATTAATATAAATAGTGTATTGACAACTCTGCTTTTTGCAGACGATTAAGTAATAATGACAGCATCAGAAAATGCTTTACAACAATTCCTTTATACTTTAAATAATATCTCTCTAAAATACAATTTAAGAATATATACATCTAAAACAAAAATATTTGCTCTGAAAGGAAAATGTGCAATAAGAACAAAAATAGTGATAAACAATGTAATTATAGACCAAGTTCAGAATTTTAATTATTTGGGATGTCATTTAGGTAATGACAGAAATTTAGATAAACGCCCTAAAATACAACAATTCAATTATCTATGTGGCACAATTAAATGCACTTTATTGAATAAAAAACTACAACAGAAACTATTTTTTTTAAATTTTACAAAATATTGGCAGTTCCATCTCTTATCTATGGATGTGAAACCTGGACATTAACAAAAGTAGATAGTAAACAAATAGAGGCTGCAGAAATGAAGATGTTGAGAGCAATAGTAGGATATCAAAGGACCGAGAAAAAAGAAAAACGAAGATATAAGAACAGAACTTAATATATTTAATCTCTGTGAAAGAATAAAATACTATCAAAACACGTATTACGAATGAATGAACAGTGTATACCAAGAAGAATGTATAATTATAAACCAAAAGGGAGAAGATTGTTGGGAAGACCATTGAAGAGATTAATCGACCTATAATGAGATCGGAACAGGCCATTGGGCTTAATCCTTGATGATGATGATATTGTTGCCAGCATTGACATTTCAAATCATCACATTCTGTTCCAAGTTCCATTTTCCGGTGTATGAATATTTGTATAGTTGATTAATTTCACACAAGTCATTAAAACTATGACATTAAAAATTCTTTCACATTAGCTAGAACACCAATACTATTCTTCATAAATTTATTATGAGAAATAACATTATGAGGTTCTTCAATTATGAAAGTCAATTCTTATTTCCCCTCATAATCATGTTTTCAAACACGGGATGCAGTTTTCAAGAGGCTTCCCTCTCATCGTCAGCCATGACATTGACTCTTGAAAACTGCAGTTCCCATGTTTGAAAAATATGAAGTTCGAGGTAAGATAAGATAAGAATTGACTCATTCATAAATAAATTTATTCTTATCATCATCATCTGGTATCATGGCAGCTGCTGCCGTCTTCCAGAGACCAAATGTTTCCTCTCTGTCCATCCATTGATCTTCCTCCAATCCTCTGATATTCATAACTGCTTGTACCCCTTCTATCCAAGTTTTCTTCGGTCTACCTCTCTTCCTCCTTTCCATTGGGATCCATTCCATAACAATTTAGGCAATCTTTGCTCTGGCATTCTTTAGACATGGCCATACCACTGTAATCTTTTTCTTTTCTATAATGTCTATGATGTCCGGCTCTTCTTGTACACACCCATAATTTCCCTTATTTCTTTATTTCGTATTCTATCCATTCTAATTTTCCAGCTGATCTTCTTAAAACATCCATTTCTATACTTAAAATTCTTTTCATTTCCCTGATAGGAATTTGCCAAACTTCAGCACCATATATTAAAATGCTCTGAATTATGGTTTGATATATTTGTAATGTCCACCACTGTGGTCTTGAGGTAGCGTGTTACCTTGTCACGCAGCAGGCCCGAGTTTGATCCCCGGTCAGGGCAGTTTTTCTGGGTGAGGTTTTTATTGGGGTTTTTCCTCACCTGTAAGACAAATGTCAGGAAACTATTTTAAGGTTCAAACAGTCCCGAAATCATATGGTCACCTGTCATGATCATCCTTACCATTATCATTATCATCATCATCCTTCACCGGTGTGGAAAGCAACGGGAAACTACCACACTACCAATTCCCTAGTAAAGCTGCAAGCATAGACATGAAAATGCTATGATTGCAGTGAAGGACCTGCCTTCGGGCGAGAATTACTATGGATGGATATTTGTAATTTTGTATTTTTTGTAATATTCTTGCTCCACCAAACAGAGTTTAAAGCATTTATTGCTTGTTTTGTTTGTGCAATTCCGTTTTTAATTTCCACTGTGTTATCACCAGAATGGTCTAATTTTGTTCCTAATAAGTGCATTCAATACTAGGTTTTAGTCTTCTCCATTGTTGAAATTTATATTTTTTTTTTTTCTTCTCCTATACACGATTTTAGTTTTCTCTATTTTATATAAAGTCCCCATTTTCATATTCTTGTTTTAGTTTTTTATGTCATATATTCTATGTCATCGTGTTTTGTGCTTTTAATACCTAGTTGTCTGCAAAATTGAGTGGATATACATGTGTATTTTGGATTGGTATAACCCATTTTTATACATTTTTTCCTCCAGTATCTTAGTACTCTTTCAAGATAAATTTTGAATAGAGTTGGAGATAAACTGCAACCCTGCCTTAAACCTTTTGTAATAGTAAATCCCTCTGTTATATGATTTCCAACTTTTATTTTGATCCTTTGTATAATGATTTTATAGCTTCTTAATCTTTTGGTAAAGTTAGAATTGTCTGAAGTTTCCCAAAACATTTTTTGAGGAATATTATCATATGCTTTAGTTAAATCAACAAAAGTAAATGTATATCTCTGTTGGAAGCTCTTTTTTCTTCTATTATTTGCATTATGCAAAATATATTATCTCTGCATGATCTACCACTTCTAAAACCATATTATTCTTATATGAAGAATAAAATTTACTGTACATATTTTAGTAAAAATTATTAACAATATTTATTAATAATTTATATTTAGTAGTACTGTAATTTTAATGAAACTTCTTAATAAAATATTTTACAAAATATATATATTTTTTAGAGGAAGTTGTGAGAATGTTTCATGCCATAGGCCTAAATGGCAAGTTCTTTTTTTTTTTTTTTGTGAAATTAAAAATTAATTTTCATCCAGGAACAAATTTATTTACTATTAGTAATGCCTGAAATAAGTAAAAAAATTATTGTTAGCAATTAGACTTGTTTTGTACCCAGTATATAGTGAATATGATAACTATAGTTTGTATAGTATGTGTGTGAATTAAGCATGCTAACATTGGTTTAAATTAGTATTTTATTGTTTCTAGGTCATAAGCATTGCATCCTGTTGACTTTAGCATTGACCTTGATTGTATATCTACAGTTGTCCTTGAGTAACTGGGATATTTATTTTCAATGCCAGTCCATGTAAAGAAAATAGCATAAACACTACTATTGATTGAGACTGTGGTTTTTATCATCACAAATTGTTGAATATCTGAAGACTTTTTAGTAATGGAGGAAAAATAATATATTGGATATAAATAAAATTAAACTCCATGGCGCAACAGGCCTAGAAGGCCTTTGGCCTACCATCCGGCTGCTGGCCTCACATCCACATGTGTTCATCACAGAGATAGACGATTATTCAGCTAGTGTAGGGGTGACATGTGGTCAGCATGTCAGGCCCCTCAGTCGTTATAGCTGGTTTTCTCAACCTGGAGCTGTTACTTATTGCAGCTACCCAAATGCCTCACAATGCTGGGTGGGACATCCGTCCAATGCTGGCTGAAATTCCATGAGAAAATTTTTTCCCCATGGAGACTTGAACCAGCGCCAAAGGCATCCTATTTTAATCACTTGCCTACGGTGCAGGAATATATTGGATATATCTTCCATAAAATCAGAAAATGTTCAGCCTTTTTGAAATAATAAGAGTTATAGTAGTGATATACATTAGAAGTATAACTATCTTTCTCTCTCTCTCTCTTCTTCCTTTTCATACTCAAGGTTAGTGGCTCACTGCTAATGTTATTCAGGTAGTTGTAACACTTCTCAATTCATTTTGCTATCTCATTTTTTTTAATAACTTTAAAATAGACATAAGTTATATAAGCTTTTGTCGAACCTAGTCAAGAACTGGTACTTGTATCTCTTAAAATCATCATCACTTAGATCCATAATCCTTTAAGATTACTTGACTTCTCTTAAAATTCTAGTCCATTCTTGCTTATTTTTTGTTTTTTTCTTTCCATCCCCTTCACTTTCATCTTTCTCAACTTTTTGAGGTTGACCAATTTTCTAATTTCATGTTTAGATAATCTTGATATTTTGACTGAAAAAGTGGAAAGGAAAGGTGCAAAATGTCATCTCATGCATTTTATAAGTCCTTGTATAGTGAATATCAGTGATTAAGGGATAGTTCATATTTTAAAAGAGATTTGTTGGTCCTATCTAATAGTAAAAATGAAAAAGTCAGTATGGAATTCTTAAGGGTTTTGTCATTTACTAAATATTAATTAAACATTGCGCAAACGTGTGTCATTATCAATACTTTCTGTATTGATAATGACACGCAGAGTGTTGAAACCATGGTCTGCAATAAAACTACAAATATGAGGTGAGTCACAAATAATCTAACTCATAACTAAAATTAAAGGGAACCTTTCGTTGTGCATATAGTGAAGAAGGAAGATTTTTTTATGCACACAGGAGATACACAAAACTATTTACCTTAAAGTTCCAAGAGAAATTTAGTCGAAATGACAAATTATATTAAATTTCCTTCTGTAAATGCCAAAGAGGAGACCTCTATAAAATCTGTCATCAATAAGGGTTTCTCTACAATATTGGATGTTTTGTGATGGCAGCGAAGAAAAAAGGGTGTGAAATCTTCTTTATATTCCTCTTTTATTCATTAACACTAGTATTTCAAACAACTATCAACATGTTCTTCTAGTTGTGTCTCAGTGCATTCATAAGATAAAATTTCTGAAAATGAAATTGATGAACTTATTTCTGTTGAAGTACTGCAAACTTAATTATTGTAAATGAATTATTATGGATGGCTGACTGAAATAATTCATTCGGTGCACAAAACTAACCAACTCCATATTAATCTATATACAGGGTGGACCGCTCGAATGGACCTAATTTCAATTGCTTGTTAACTGGCAAACGGTTGAAGATAGAAACTTAAACACAACGTTCATATTACAGAAAAACTCACCAAGTTTTGATATCCAGATCACCACCACATCTCTATATGAGCCCCAGCAGTCACTGTGACGATATCAAAGCGATGAACAATTTCTTGCCAAGTACGTTGGAGTATGTCTTCTGGAATGTTCTCAATAGCCTCTATGATGCGCTCACGAAGATCACGAAGGGTCTTTGACTGGGGTGGTGTAAACTTTATCTTTGACATAGCCCCAGAGAAAGAAATCCAGTGGTGTTAAATCGGGAGATCTCGGGGGCCCACGCGATTGGTCCTCCCCTACCAATCCAACGGCCAAGGGAAAATGTTGTCCAAAGTCGTACGAACTTCATTGGACCAGTGGGGAGGAGCACCATCTTGCTGGAAAAAACGATGTTAGGCTGCAGTGTTCAATTTGTGGAAGAAGAACGGCTCCAGCATGTCCAGATATGTGGTACCACGAACATTTTCTCGGCGAAGAAAAACGGTCCAATGACCTTATTATGTGACAAACTGGCACCAAACATTCATCTTCGGACTATCACGAACATGCTCTTGAATAGCGTGAGGATTCTCCGATCCCCAGATCCGCACATTATGCCGGTTTACCTTGCCTGACAAATGGAAAGTGGCTTCGTCCGAGAAGAAAATCTTGGTCATGAAGTCAGGATCAGCGCCGAGACGGTCCAGCATCATATTGGCGAATTCCACTCGTTTCGGCATGTCATTCGGCTCCAGACGTTGCACTAACTGCACTTTATATGCGTGCAGTTTGAGAGGCGTTTGTGGACAATCCGTTGTAATGTCGATTTTGGTATTTGAAGTTCCCGCGAAGCTCTTCTTAATGACTTCCGGGGGCTTCGCTCAAATGCGGCTTGAACATTTGCTACCATTTCTATCGGATGCTCTGCGACCACCACCATGCTTCTTCAACACAGATCCTGTAGCTAATAATGTATCACGCCACTTCTTTATGCTTCTAGCAGTTGGAGCATCACGGTTTAAACACATGCCGGAACTCCCTTTGAACTCTAATGATTGATTTAAACTCCGCATAACCACAAAACAGCTTGCGCTTTCATCTGCGGAGTCGCCATTTTCACAAACAATTAAATCTAAGAACGAGAAACATATCTTTTGTGCCATCTACCGACAGGATTCGAAACTTGGTGAGTTTTTCTGTACTATGAACGTTGTTTTAAGTTTCTATCTTCAACTGTTTGCCAGTAACAAGCAATTGAAATTAGGTCCATTCGAGCGGTCCACCCTGTAATTACTGTATTTTATGTCATTAATTTATATAAAATATATTATTTAACATATTTTGATACATTTCAATTTATACCACTGTGGTCTCGAGATAGCATGCTGTCTTGTCATGCAGCGGGCCCAGGTTCGATTCCTGGTTGGGACAGGCTTCTGGGTGAGGTTTTTTTTATGTTTTTTCTCACCTCTAAGACAAATGCCAGGAAGCTTAGGGCCCAACGGTCCCCGAAAATCATCCGACCATCATCATCCTTCATCGGTGTGAAAAGCAACGGGAAGTTACCACACCTATAATTCCCTAGTAAAGCTGCAAAGCATGGGATGAAAATGCTATGATTGCATAGCATGTCCCAAAATGCTTGGCTGCCCTCGGGCAGAATTACTATGGATGGATGGATTATTCTATATATTTAAATAAAATATTTTGATACATGAAATAAATGTTTGTATTATTTTAACAGTCTTAAAATCACTAATACCTTTTTCCGACATAAAGACATTCACAAATATACATGGTCAGCAAGAGGGACTAAATCAATAATTAATTATGTGATCACTAATAATAAAACCTGCCATATGTTAAAGACACTAGAGTCTTTAGAGGTTACGAGATTAGCTCTGACCACTATCTATTGGCGTCCACAATCAATATCCCACTAAGATGACATAAAACACAAAGGAAGAGAAATTCTCCTGAGAAATACTTTAAAGCACATCTATTACACGAGCCCAGTATTAGAACTTATATAAAATTCAAATGAATACTTACCTCCCACAGTATGCGGTAAGCACCAACAGGAATGGAAAACATTGAAAAAAAATTTACTAAAGACAACAATAGAGGCTCTTGGTACAAGAACAAAGAGACAAAATAGAAGAGGTTTAGTTATTTGGAATGATGATATTGCAGATAAAATTAAATATAAGAAGGAAGCTTATATGAAATACTTAAGTGATAGGTCAGATGAAAACTTAATGAATTATAAAAGACTATCAGTAATTGCCAAACGAGAAGTTCACAAGATCCAATGCCAAACATGGGAAACATTTATTAACAATAATATAGAATATGACGTCTATGGCCAACAAGTCCAAGCATATAAATTTTAAAAGAATTAAATAAATCTGTTAAAGATAACTTAAACCTAAATCCCATCCCAATGACTAAATGGTTAAATTACTATGAGCAGCTTTAGACTATCACAACTAATACGACACAACATACATTTGGTGATTATGATGTAGATCCTATCACCTTGTATGAGTTGAACTCCACATTATACAAATGCAAACTATGGAAGACACCAGGATCAGACCATATCAACACAGAATTATTAAAATATGATTCGATCCAATTTTTAAACAAATTTTTAGATCTTATTAACATATGTTGGAAGACTGGCTGTGTACCAAACAAATGGAATAACTCGTTAGTTGTACCTATTCATAAAAAAAGGAAACAAAAATGATAATAATTATAGAGGAATTTGTCTGCTAAATGCTGCCTATAAAATTCATGCAAAAATAATTACAAACAGATTAAACACAATCTCTGAAGCTGTTATCCTAGAAGAATAAAATGGTTTCAGACCCAACAGATCCTGTATAGATAGTGTCTTTACTTTACGACAAATCATAGAAAAACATCGGGAATTTAATATATCAACTTTTATGATATTCATTGATTATCATAAAGCCTTTGACACAGTAAACAAAATAAAATTATGGGATATCTTATGTAATGCAGGAATACTTAAGCATTTAGTTCAAATGATTCCAAAGCATGTATCATAACACAAATTCGAATAAAGATAAATAATCAAATCAGATAGACTAATAACCCAGGTGTAAAACAAGACTGTCCACTTCCTCTCTCTTCTATTAATTTATATGTGAATAGTCATAAGATTATGGCAAAACCAATTACAATCACACTTTATGATTGATGGCCAACTCTGAACACATTAATTTATGCAGATGATCAAGTAATATTGGCTTACTTCTGAAGATCACCTACAGAGAGCAGTACATAGATTGTCAAATATAACCCAAGATTATAATTTACAAATTTCGGTGAGTAAGACAAAACTATGGCACTTCAAGGGAAAATGCCGATACAAACTAAAATTGTTATTAACAAACAATATAATAGAACAAGTTAATAACTTCACTTATCTTGGCTGCAACTTTCCTATGACACATGTAATGACGTAGACAAAAAATTGGTAAAATTCCAAAAACTTAAAGGAACAATAAAAAATACTCTTCTCCAAAAAGTACGCCCAGATATAATTCTAAAATTTTATAAAACAATGGCTCTTCCAACTCTACTGTATAGCTCTGAAATCTGAACTCTTACTACAGGTAAATTAAAAAGGATAATAGCTGCAGAAATGAAGTTATTAAGACCTTTAGCAGGCTATACGCTTTATGACCACATGCGTAATGAAGATATCCGCAAAGCTCTCAACACACACCAGCAATAACTGAAACCATTCAAATATATCAAAATAATTGGCATGAATTCCTCCTTAGAATGCCAAACATTAGACTACATTTGCAGCTATTCAACTACTATCCCACAGGATGAAGAGACCCAGGAAGACCTAAGAAGAGATGGAGGGATCAATTTCTATCCTGAAGCGGAACAGGTCAATGGCCTAATCCATGACTGCAATTGATGATGAGTATTTTAAAAATATTAGCCTTTATCTGTAAACTGTCACATGGACTTACACCACTTATACACTGAACACTTCATATGAGATGTCAGGCTAGCAGAAGACTGGTACTAAGGATCTAGGCCCATTGTGCCATACACATAAATGTGTAAGTTTACATAGATGCTAATGGCTTCATTGCCAAGGCCAGCATTTGATAACATGTAATATTTTATAACCGTTGAAGAAATTCTAACCCTTAAATTTGTGTATTAGAAAGAAATAAAAAAAAGGTATGCTGTATTCGTCAATAGAGAAATCTCAATTCCAAAAAAAAAAAAAACACATATTTTTATAACAGCAACAAATAAAGGAAGAAGAACAAAATATTGTATTTTTGTATGATTTCTGCTGCTCACACAATAACACAAAATAGAGAATGATTTCTCAAAGACCTGGACAGATATTTATTTCTACAGTCATTGTCTTGGATTCTTACAAAATATATTGTTATTGAAATTTGCATATTTGAAAAAAAAATTATAATATAGTAAAGCAATGATTATTTATAAAATGAATTCAGTACAAAGTATATATTATTCACGGTCTTACACTTTATCTTGAATGTCAGTTTTCAAACAGAATGATGGACAAAAATTGACAGCTTAAGGTCATTCTCTTCAATCAAATACAATTTTCTTTATTTATAGTATCATTCCAAGTAACAGTATTTAAAAATTATTAATCATAGTCATTCCTTTAAATATAGAATTGGACATTTCAAGAACGAAGCTCGTACTATTCAATGAAAAATACATACAGGTACAATTACATAATTCAGTGGTGTCCACTGATTAATCAGATAGCTTAAGTATTGAATATTATAATTTTTAAATAAACAACCAGTAAATGGAGGGGCATATTTGCTTCGATAAAATCACAACTTATAGTAGTTTGAATAATTCAGGACTAATATAAATTTTATAACTTATTTAGCTATTAAAACTACCAATAAGTAAAATGTTTAATATAAAATATGTACCCTTGAACATATCTCACCAAATCAACAAATTGAAATTCCCATTTTTTTCCTCCTTGAAATAAAATTTAGTGATTTTATTAAACACAATGTGTACATTTAGAGTTTTCACCAGTCTTTTGTAATTTTGGTGGAGATGCTGAGTTCTGCTTTGGCATTTCATTAGGTGGTACCCTGGAGCATGGCTCGTCGCAAAGCTTGCATCTGCAGTCCTCCTTCGGGTCGTGGTATGACGGATTCTGACATATTTTCCAGCTGGAAACCATGCGCGGCGAAGCGTGTGTATAGGTGGCGAAGTTGGAAGTTCGGTCCTTTCCACACATCGGTTTTCATTCATCGTTTCATGTGTCCATTATATTCCATCGGTATTGCATTGGCTTTGTTTTGTCTCTCTTTGATGGTGTCTATATATGCCTGGATTTCTGGTAGATTGAAGCGAAGCAGTGATGTCCTCAATGAAGAAGGGTTCGTGTGCTATTCTGCAGGCGTAGCTGTTTTTTGTGTACTTTGGAGAGTGACAAGGCCCTCTTGAGATATCTGGCTTTGACATTCTCCCAATTTCTTGAGGTTTTTTCGCTGTTAGGTGAATCCAAATTATCTGAATACCGTGGATGTGGCCGCTGGTGCTACCTTGAGTTGGAACAGTGCCATCGCGTTGGCAGGGACAGTCTCTCAAGCTTGGGGATGTCGAACATCGAATTTATTGCCGCTGTGGTCCTCTCTTCGTATATGGCATGGTGAACGTGGTTCCAGTGGTCTGCACCGTCACTCACAGGTACTTAAAGTTGGGGACCATTTCTAGGGCTGAGTCGCCGCACATAAAGTGGTCATTTTTTGATATTCTCGCCTCCTCTTCTGAACTTCATTGCTTTTGTTTTGGAAGCTATTTATTCTCCATTGAATTTTCTGACGCCTATTTTCTGATATTCTTCATGGCCTCCTGCAGATCTTCAGGACTCTTGGAAAGGAGGCCATGTCCATCGGCATACATTAATAGCTTTGTATTTCTTTCTTATGTCTGGCTTTATAGCTTGTCCCAATATCGGCCGTCATAATTTAAAGAGACTGGGCTCAGTGGTCGCCTTTGTAGGACTCCTCGTGTTTGAGCAATTTCTTTTGACATGGATATGCCATCGTAGATTGCGACCATGTTGGTGCTGAGAATCGATTTTAATTGTCTCCAGTTCAGACTTGACCTGCCCATGCATTCGCCAGCTTGTGGCAAAGTAACTTTCTTTATAGATGTTGTCAAATGCTTTTGAATAATCTATGAATAATTCATACAGGGGGGGTTTGGGTTGTGCCATGCTATTTTCTATCTCAACTAGGATTTCTTGTACTGCAGGTAAAGCTCGATCTGCCTGGAGTGAATCCGAATTGATTCGTGGGGATGTTTGCCTCGTAATCTTAGCTCGATGCCTCAGTAATGATGGTGAGATGTTGAACATTGTGTCTCCAAAGCGATTCCCCTGTAACTGTTTGGGTCGTCCTTTCGGCCTTGCCTTTGTTTGATAATAAATTTGATAACCACTTCCTGTGGCAGCTTGCAACCTAAATTATTAGCAAACCTCTTTTACTATACAATTTTCCCTACAAAAATTCTCATAAACATATGTGGAAATAAACTAGGTAAGATATGGATCATTACAATTTTTTTGTGGGTTTGATTATGGAATGACTATTACCTAGTACACTGGTACGAAGGAGCAAATTTAATTTCAGAGCATCAAAATGTATTATAATTCTGATTTTTCTATAGCTGCTTCAATTGTAATGCACACATTCAATGGAGTTAGAGTGTTGAAACCATGATCTACAATAAACTACAAATAAGGGGTGAGTCTCAAATATCTAACTCATAATACTTAAAATAAACTCATAGTGTCACTTTCTTTAAATCTAATATACAGGGTGTATCAAAAAGGGGGACAAACTTACAATGGTTGAAAGTACACGATAATAGTAGCAACAATGTCCCAGTAAACATGGGTCGGCAAACGAGCCGTTTGCGAGATAATTACGAATGTATGGTTAGAAGTCGCCACTGACTTTATTGTAAACATCATCCTAGTTAGTACAAATTAATTTGAATTTAGACTTTACTATAATCTTCTTTCTCTCATTTAGTTCACTTCACTTATGGGTTACCTGTTAAAGGAGGTGTTTGAAGTATCTTCCTTGCATCTGGATGCAATATTGTGCTCGTCTCTGCAATGAATGTCGAATTCTTTCGAAAACCCCTGGATCATTTCTGAATTCTTGACAAGCATGTACAACTGTCTGCTCCAGTTCTTCAACCGTATTAACGAGTGTGCTGTACACTTCGCTTTTGAGGTGACCCCAGACATAAAAATCCAAAGGTTTAGATCAGATGATCTTGGAGGCCAAGGTACAGATCTGCCTCGACCTATCCATCTTTGGCCGTATCTGCACGTTAGATGCCGTCTCACAGCAGCAGCAAAATGTGCCGGAGCTCCATCATGCATGTACTACAAACTCAAACGTTGCTGAAGGGGAACATCCTCAAGCCAATCCTGGAAGATGATGCCGCAGAAACCTAAGGTACCTCCGTCCATTAAGTTTTCATGGAAGAATGTGTAGCCCAATGAGATGATCACCTAGTACCCCTAACCACACATTCAGTGAAGAAACGGTGCTGATGTGGTGACTCATGACAGCATGTGGGTTTAATTGCACTACCAAAAATGTGTATTATGATATTAAAAACACCATTGTGGGTGAATCCTGCTTCGTCTGTAAATAAAATGTTACATGCGAAACGAGGGTTGACTACAGTCTGTGTTGTGCATCCACTGACAAAAACATCACTCTAGGGACAAGTCCCCATCATTGAGACATTGAACTCGTTGGAGGTGGTAAGGGTACAGTAAATTGCGCCGTAAAGTTCTCCATACACTACTGTGGTTAGTACAGGCACTTGTGTGGCAATTCTTCTCGTCGAGGTTCCTGGAGAGAGCTGTACTGCTTCCAACACCATATCCTCAACCTCAGGCATAATGCGAGCAGGCCTACCTAATGCTCTGTCATGTGCAAAACCCCCATTTTCTCTCAGGCACTGATGGACCCTTGTAAATGTACGACTTTCGGGGTGTCTTCGATCAGGATATGTTTCTTGGTACAAGCGTGCAGCCTCCCGTTCATTGCCATTAGCCCTACCGTACATGAAATGCATATCCGCATACTCTTCGTTAATGTAAGGTTCCATTGTAACTACAACACAGCACAAGTGGCACTCCTCAGACGAGACATATCTTTTGAGACTGTGTACTGTATCCATCCTGTACATTCTGCATGTATGGTTTGATTACAACTCCACCTCTTGGCAATGTTCAGTTTTGTAAACAAAGAACATAGGACGGCTTCAAGTGCGCAAAGAGTAAACCATATTATGTTACAAACAATAACGTCAGTGGCGGCTTGTAACCATACACTCGTAATTATATCACAAACGGCTCGTTTGCGGACCCATGTTTACTGGGACATTGTTGCTTCTATTATTATGTACTTTCAACCGTGTAAGTTTGCGCCATCCTTTTTTGATACACCCTGTATAACAATGCTTGTTTGTTTGTATTTTATATGCGCTGCCAAACTGTTCATCTGATTGTGATAGGGCTTTTTGCAAATGTTCAGGATATTCCCAGGATGAACATAGGTTATAAGAGAGTTGTGATACTCAACTCCTACACCTTTAAAAATCACCCTTTGTAGTGAAAAACATGAAAAAAGTATCATTTTGAACACTTAAATGACCTGACCTGTACTGATCCAATCTGACTGAACCTAACATAACCTAACCTAACCTAACTTGAACCTAATCTCAACCTCAATTGAATCTACCCTGAACCTAAACTAAACATACACTGAACCTTACACTGACCCTAAACTGAACCTAACACGAATCTAACCCGAACCTAAACCTAACCCAACCATGCCTAACATAACCTGAATCTAATCAGAATCCAAACCCGAATCCAAAACAAAAAACCAATACCCAAAACCAAAACTGAATTCTAAACTGATACCCAAACTTGACCTAATCCGGAACTAAACCAGACTTAGGGTCGAATGTTTGAACGCATTAGACAGTAAAAGGCGTTCTCTGCTGATAAAGTTTTATTCAAACACATTTTTCTTACTCAGAAATCTATTCACGCGGTAATAATTGTAAAGCTACCTGACAAGGTACCTTAAGATCGTAGCTCAAGATATAAATATGTGAAAATCCCGAAGGGAACCGATGGTAACCGATGTAGTTTGAAACTTATCCAGATGTCGGACTTGAAGACTTCGATCATGTTTTCGGTATACGCGGAGAAGAGGAATTTGATAGAGTCTACCAAAGAATTCAACTGGAAGAACAGAAGAATCGGCATAATATTGCGCGTTGCAGACGTGTTTGTATACGGTATTATTTGCGGGATGCAAGCATAAATGCATTCCTCTATAGCAGACGAAAATAACGGAAGTGGTTTTATCGCTGAGAATTCTGGGTAATTCGTTGCCAATATTACGAAAACGTCAACATTCATGCATGACCGGTTAAGGCGGCCGTTAATTCGATCTCAGCTCACCAGTGATTGGAAGTAATTTGAGTAGAGAGTAATGTATTTGCATACGACCCTTAAACCTGACCTAACATGGACATAACACTATCCTATCCCTGACCTATCTAACCTAACCTTGACCAAACTGAACCTAACTAAACCTGACCAGACCTAACCCAGAAACATAATCTAAAAAATCCGACCAAACTACCCCTAAACTGATGAAATTACCTCTATAATGACCAAATTACCAGTACCTAATCAAACTATCTCTATAAAGACCAAAACTACCAGTAAAACCGATTAAGCTACCTCTAAAATGATGAAATTACCCTTAAACTAATTAATCTACCTCTAAAAGATCAAATTACCCATAAACTGGTCAATTTACCTGTAACCCAACCAAGCAACCGCTAAACTGATAATTATGATATAAATTTATAATTATTTTTCTTTTTACTTATTTAACTAAATATAAAAACACATTTAATTCATTTAGGTGTAGCAGTGCACACCGATATTGGCTAGTATTAAATAAAAAAAAATTTAATTAAATATATGTAGGAAATAACACTATGAGGTTTCTTTTAACTATTAATATTTTTAAAAAAGTTTCCTACTTCTACACAAGATTCAGCAGAGGAATTTGTTTTTATTTCTCACAGCTAATAATTCAATTAACTCGAAGTCTGTCATCATTAGGTATGAAACTGTGACTGAAACTATGAATTTGTGGTATATTACTTCTACTTTCATGTTTGGTTATGCAGTAATTTTAATGAGGAAATAAACATTGCAATTCCTGTTCTGTCCAGTACATGAATCAGAATACACAGTTATTCTTTTATAATTTTGTGCTTTTTTCAAGTGTTTCACAATACATGATGCAACTTCTTGATAACCTTAGCCTCACTATATTTTATCCACTTGTGAATTTTTTGTATATAATATCATCCTTTTTGATAGATTGGAAATACAGTGGACATCGGTTAATTTGACATTTGATAATTCAAATAATTGGGTAATTCGAATATAAGTACAACCCTCTTGAAACTCCTATTTAAAATAATGTTAAAAATCCAAGGTTTTATTCGACTTTTGAAGCCAACATTTGGATAATTCGAAGTCATAATCAAATTTATTGATAATCAAAAAAGTAATCTGAATTCTATAAAAGTTGAAATACAATTGAAAAATTCCAAGAATTCATCTAGTACCTGCATTCCTAGCTGCTTATTGTTAAAGTCCCATTAGATGGCAAGCAAACTGGACCATATTGTCCAACGCTTTGTGTCGTCGGATACAGTACAAAGACGCCCATCCCTCACTCATAGCCCAAAAACTGAGAATAATGCATGTACCCTCCCTTAATTTTGCTGTATGCTTCCGCCTGCAGAGATATTTAAATGACTAATATAAAGTGAATAATACTCTTCTAAGATGTACCACTTAATCAGGACTCTACCATAAATTGGCATCATCTCAGTAGTTGTGATGAAGATTCAAAGAATATTGTTCAATTATTGGGTTAAATCCATCAGTTTGCCATTAGAAACAATATCTTAGCAAGAAAGCAACCCTGCTTCATATTATGTGATTCCTCTTTCTTTACCCTACTGCTGCACTTACTAATTCATAGGATGATAATTTCTAATAATTGTCTTCCATAAAAATTTTAGATATTTCTTTGTTTCCAAATGTATTTTTGTTCAATATACTGCTTCCAATGAACAAGCGACTACCATGCTCAGTTCTAGTTCTAAATTTTGTGGGTTCAAACCTGGCTGAATTAATTTTTCAGGATGCCAAAATTCTGACAAGGGAACTGTCATGCTGAAACCTACCTTGAAATTTCTCCCAGAGAAGTGTTGTGATGTACAAGACCCTGTCCAAAAAAAATGATCTGCCTTTTTAACTGCAAGGCACAGAATCCAGCAATGATAACCCACTGTACAGAGCACATGGACTCCATGCTTGAGTCAGGGGGGAGTGGAGTGAGGCTGGATGCAGTACTGATGGCAGGTAGTGAAAGTTATCCATTTTATCAAGTCACGAGTGGTATTATTCCCGTATAGTTTAAATGAGAGATGTAATAAGAACAGTTAAGTCTCGTAGACTGCAGTGGGCAGGATACGGGGGATGATTGGAAAACATACCTCAGGATATGGATGTGTGGAGAGCTTATGCCCATGCAGCCATGAACCTACAGGTTTGATAGTGCCAGTGAGTTAGTTTTTTAGTTAGTTTATAGTTTTCTGCTATGCAGTGACAGCAACCCATTCTGTTAGCCTTGGATCATGAGGCTGTCATTCCACAGATTTATGTTTATTTATTTATTTGGATGAATATTATCATATTAGCTTGTTCCAGTAATCCTGTTGGTTTCCAGTAGGGTTCTGGAGGATCATCCCATACTTGTTTGCCAGGATCTAGTCTTATACAGTCACAACTAAGAACAATTAACAATTTTTTATAGTATTTTATCCTATACCCATTTTGAATAGATGATGGTGGATACATTTTGGCTGTTTCTATCTAAACAAAGATAGAAATTTTTCATGATTTTCAATTTTTTTAAGAACATTTAAATTATTTTGATGTTATATCTTAAATTAACATTTTCCAGAATTGGATATAGTTTTATTTTAGAACGAAAATTACGTATCGGCCTTCGGATGAAAGGAAAATTGTATAATGGAAAGAAATTTGATGTTCCTATTGGAAATTCAAATAGCATAACGGTTACATTTGAAGAGAAAATTTTTCACCCAGACCGAGACTTGAACCCAGGACCTTTGGCTTTCTAGGTCAATGCTCTACCATCTGAGCTATCAGGGCAAGTTCCAATCTAGACACAAATTTTTCTCTTATATACGTTGTAATTCCCAGCACCAAATGCTATGAAGCCTTTGCTTCTGTCTGCAAATGGCAGCTTCTTAGTTAAGAAGACATTTATCGTGAATTTAAACACTGCTTTATAAAGCCAGTAGAACTTCTATTGATGTTTTTATTATTAATTTAACACTTCTCACTGAAGGTAAATTATATTTGGAGAGAAAAATTTTCGCCCAGACTGAGACCAGAATCCGGGACCTTTGGCTTTCTAGGCCAATGCTCTACCATCTGAGCTACTGGGGTGAGTTCCAAACTAGACACAAATTTTTCTCTTATATACGTTGTAATTTCCAGCACCAAATGCTATGAAGCCTTTGCTTCTGTCTGCAAATGGTGGCTTCTTAGTTAAGAAGACATTTATCGGGATAATTTACAAAGCCAGTAGGGCTTCTATTGATGTTTTTATTATTAATTTAACACTCCTCACTGAAGGATAAATTATATTTGAAGAGAAAAATTTTTGCCCAGACCGAGACCCAAATCCGGGACCTTTGGCTTTCTAGGCCAATACTCTATCATCTGAGCTACCAGAGCGATTTCCAACCTAAAAAAAAAAAAATTTTGTCTTCAATATAATGTATCCTTCAGTGAGAAGTATTAAATTAATAATAAAAACATCAATAGAAGCCCTACTGGGTTTATGAAGTAGTGTTTAAATTCCCAATAAATGTCTTTTTAACTAAGAAGCTGCCATTTGCAAAGATAGAAGCAAAGCTTCATAGCATTTGGTGCTGGGAATTACAACTTATATAAGAGAAAAATTTGCGTCTAGATTGGAACTCGCTCTGGTAGCTCAGATGATAGAACATTGACCTAGAAAATCAAAGATCCCAGGTTCGAGTCTCGATCTGGGTGAAAATTTTTCTCTTCAAATATAATTTATCTGTCAGTGAGAAGTGTTAAATTAGTAATAAAAACATCAGCATAATGGTTATCGCACTGACGTTCAGAGTCAAAGATCTGGGGTTCAACTTCCAGTTTGAACATAATTTTTATATCTAAAATAAAACTATATTTTTTAAATTATATTCAATTTTTTGTTATATTGTCACATTCCATTATGTTTTTAATTAAAATATAAATTATGAAAAATATTATAACAATATAGTTTTGATCTTACAAATAATGCTCTTTTAAATGCCAATATATCTTGCCTCTGATTCAATATTTATACTATTGGCAACTTAAAGAGGTGTTTCACCCTACCCAAAGTTTATCTCTCCAGTGATATAAAAATATATTGCAATCAAATGTTTTTAAGTGTGCACAGATATTTATTATGGTCAGACCATTTTATTAATTATTTGATACTCGTATCTAGTAACTAGTTTTATACTGGTATTTTATGATATTTACATAACCAAATAAGCTGAACATGTTAAAACAGTTTTGCCTAAGCAGTTTTAGAATTTTATTATAATTTTAAAGTGCTGTAACGTGTCATCAGTTTTTCTGATAAACTTTAACCAACAAAGATAATAGTAAGAATTTGCTCATAAAAACTCATGTGACCTTTCTTTATTTTATCAGAATGTCTACTGTCAATATGCCATTTTTTCCCTTGATTTAAAATTTGTTAATAAGATTAAAGTATTTATCCATCATTGAGATGTATGAAATGAATAATAAAAATATCGAAAGAATATATAATGGCTTTATAATGCAATGTAAAATTCCCAAATAAATGTCTTCTTAATAAAGAAGCCGCCATTTGCAAAGATAGAAGCAAAGGTTTCACAGCATTTGGTGCATGGGAATTGACAACATATATAAGAGAAAAATTTGCATTTAGATCGGAATGTGCCCAGATGGCTCAGTCGGTAGAGCATTGGCCTAGAAAGCCAAAGGTTCTGGGTTCGAGTCCCAGGCTGAGTGTACAATTTTTCTCTTCAAATATTAAAGTATTTTGTCTATTTTTGTTGGAAAAGTAGGTCATTAATTGACATTTTTATATTGCAAAAGTGTATCTTTATTGTTATATAAAAGAAAAACATGTTATGTTATTTTACCTTAGGAATGCATTAAAAAAACTCCATTGCATGACAGGCCTAGATGGCCAGAGGCCTACCAGTCAGTTGCTGGCTTTATATCCACATATGTTAGTCATGAGGCAAAGATCGTCAGCCAGTGTAGGAGTGACATGTTGTCAGCATTTGGGTCTTCAGCCATTATAGCTTATTTTCATTAGCAATGTGTTTTGAAATATTTTATAACCTTGTTTTACTGAAGTAACAATATCAATAATCATGAGTAAAATTTTTAAAATTGATGTTACACTATTTAATTGGGCTAATTGTAATTACAGATTTTTCTGCTAATCTTCAACAAATAATTAAATATGTAGATATCATCATATCTATGACTTATAACCCAAATCGAGCTTTAGCTTTCTAGATTCTTGACCTCAAATCTGGTTGTTTTTCCTTTCAGGAATCAATCCCAATCGAGGTTTGCCTTTTTTCTTTTTTAATACTATAAATCCAGTTCTAGATATATGAAAATCATTTGTTTGGCAAATTGTCAAATATCTGTAATTTGAATCAGAAATGGTTGTAATATAGCCCTCCCAGAAGCAACTGATTTTCTTCAGTATGTTACAGGAAAGACACCTGACTGTTTACAACAAGGATAACCCTCTCTGCATAGTTTGTCCAACTGAAGATGGGGCAACATGCCTTGAAACATATGTCTAATAGAAACAACTATATGAGGTAGGAATAATACAGTGCGATTCATATAAACCTTAACCATTTTAAGGGGCCATAAGTCTTGAACCAATAATAGGACACACATGGAACTTTGGGAGAATATAATACACAATTAGGAAATTACATTACACACAATTGGGAGATTACATTACACTGTTTACCTCTCAAAATAAATGTTGGAAGTGTCCTCCACTAGCATCTATACATATTTGCATTCGTTTCACCATATTCTGTGAAGTTCTATGGAGAGTATCCTCACCAATGTTGCCTATTTTGTTTTGAATGGATTCCTTGAGATCATAAATTGTCCAAGGCCTATTCTTGTACACTCTATTTTTTAGATACCCCCACAAGAAAAAATCCGGTGAGGTTAGGTTAAGGGAACTGGCGACCACAGACCTCTTGAGATTATTCGATTATCAAAGAAACTGGTTACAAGGGCCATGGCGGCATTAGATGTATGGCATGTTGCCCCATCTTGCTGGAAATAATCGATATCCAGATGCTCCACAAATGTATTGAAGATACCCGTATAAACGTAAGTGTCTACAGTCGTATCAAAGAAAATGGGACCAACAATCCTAGAAGCTAACACCGTGCACCATATTCCAATCTTTTCATGATGCGTGGATTATATGGGGGTTTACATCAGCCCAATATCTGGTGTTTAAAGTGTTTATGTAGCCTGACAGATGAAACCATGCCTCATCTGTAAACCACGTTATGGAGAGAATGTCTGGATGTGGAATAAGAAAATCCTGAAATCATCGACAATAATGGATTCATTTTTCATAATTGCTTCTTTCAATTGTTGCACCCTATGCATTCTGTATAGTCGTAATCCCGTTTTCTTCACAGCTCTTTGGCATGTGCCATATGAATAGCCTGATTCCTGGCTTAATTGATGCAACAATTTATTTGGTGAGTTAACTAGCCTTCTTCTAACATTATTAATACTCTCTGCACTCAGTGGTGGTCTGTGTTTTCCACTCTCACTAACGAGTATACCAGTTGTCTCCAGCTTTCTTGCTAACGATAAAATCGTTGCCATTGTTGGAACATCTCATACATTAAATTCTCTTCGAAATTCTCGTTGTGTTGTTATCAAGGGATTTGTCTTCCAATATGTTTTCACCATTAAAATACACTCTCGAAGTGAGTACTGCATGTTGCTGTTATGACTGCAAACTAAAAGACTGTCTACAGTGCCATGAAAATGTTCGTAATTTCCATCGAAATCAACAATATAATCCACAGATGGCATTGATTGATTGTTGTCGATTCTTCCTGAACCACTGAGATGATTAAAACAAATTTCACATTTCTACGAGCTTTCAGAGAGAAATTATGGCCTATTAAAAGTGGTTCAGGTTTATATGGATCACACTGTACAAACCAAACTTATTTATTAAGTAAAACCTCATAATATTTAAATTAATATATAAATGAGGTGAGTTGATTAAAATATGTTCTCCACTCACTATTAAAACCTCATAATGTTACTTCCTATTGTATTTTCCAATCATTTATACTCATTTGGTCCACAGCTATGATCTCGAGGTAGCATGCTGCCTTGTCACGCAGTGGGCCCGGGTTCGATTCCAAGTAGGAACAGGCTCCTGGGTGAGATTTTTTCAGGGTTTTTCCACACCTGTAAGACAAATATGTCAGGAAGCTTAGGGCCAATGGTCCCCGAAAATCATCCGGCCATCATCATTATCCTTATCATTATCATCATCATCCTTCACCTGTGTGGAAAGCAATGGGAAACTACCAGACCTATAATTCCCTAGTAAAGTTGCAAAGCATAGCATGAAAAATGCTTATGATTGCAGTGAAAGACCTGCCCTCGGGCAGAATTACTATGAATGGATACTCATTTGTTTTTCTGTTGTTTTAAAAGCAGTATTAAATAAATAAAATCAGTGTATCACATAGGATAAAACACAAGTTATGAGGTAAGATGACTCTGGATTCACCTTATTTATTATAGGAAACATTACCAATTTAAGGGTTATAACTTCCATTTTCTCTGCAATTATTTAAATGACTCTTAAATATTTATAAGTGATGTTACAAGATTTCTTTTTTTAAGTTACTGGAGGAAAATATGTTCAAAGTAATAAAACAATGTTTAATATAAAAGACAATATGACATGAGATGGAGTTTTGTGAATTTAACAGACGAGTGGGTTTCAGCCCTGGATATGCATGTGTACAGTTTAATATAATTTAAATAACTTCCAGCAAGGTTAAATAATAAATAATATTTCAACATGAAATTATAATAGTTTATTCTAAAAGCAAACAATTTTAATTAAAGACCTGGGTTCAAGTCCCAGTCTGAGCGTATAATTTTTCTCTTCAAATATAATTTATGCATCATTGAAATGTATGAACTGAATAATAAAAACATCAAAAGAAGCCGTACTGGCTTTATAATTAATGTAAAATTCCCAAATAAATGTCTTCTTAATAAATAAGCTGCCATTTGCAAAATAGAAGCAATGGTTTCATAACATTAGTTACACAGGAATTAACAGCGTATATAAGAGAAAAATTTCTGTTTAGATTGGAATTTACTCAGGTAGCTCAGTTGATAGAGTCTTGGCCTAGAAAGCCAAAGGTCCTGGATTCAAGTCCCAGTCTGAGCATATGATGTTTCTCTCCAAATATGATTAATCCATCATTAAGATATAAAAGATATTAAAAATTGGAATCATGATTAGATAAAGTTAAGTTTATGGAACTGGTACTAGCACTTGATAAATTTCAATCTTTCTCCTCAAAGTCCTTAACTTGATTTGTAATATTAATTTAAGTTAGTAACTGTAACTAAATTAGTATGGTTGAATTTCTCCCCTGTAGGGGGAGAACTCGTAAGTCTCAATGAGAGACACTAGTGCTTACTACTAATTAACTTTTTTAATTATTAAAATAAAGCTATTAATTATCAGTAAACATATGTTTTAATTACCATACCTTAAAAATTACTGTACCTTAAAAATTAGTATACCTTAAAATACCGGTAATACTTGGGGAACACCGTAACATAGTTGGTTAAGGCAGTATGCTACAAACTGGAAAATCCAGGATTCAAGTCCCAGTGGTGTCACGATTTTTAAACTGGCCCAAACCTTCCAGTGGCACCCTGGTCCTGGGTTCAACTCTGCCTCTAATGGAAATGAGTACTAGATGCTTGTTTTGGGGGTAAAGGCGGCTGTCATGCAGGGCTAACAATCTGGCTGACATCAAGTGCTGATTGTCCAAAAAAATTGGGAGCCTTAACCTCCCACAACTCCAAGGACCTCCTGAAGCCTGTAGTGGGATCACTTTACCTTTTACATACCATTAAGCATGGGTGAATACCTAAATTTAAAATTGTAAGCATCGCTATCTTTTCTTGTGAAAATGCTGCCCCTTGATATTTGGCGTATTTTAATTACAGTGTAAATAGTTTTCATTATATATTTATGTATGTATGTGTTATATTTTATATTGTTGTTTATATATAGATTGAAATCTGAACAAGTCCTAAAGCATCTATGATGCTCTAAAGGATGATAAGAATAAAAATATGGTTGGTTGGTATCTAATGTCGAGCACTTGATAATGAAATCATTCGCTCTCTTGCACTCCAATATTTAGCAGAAAGGCTGGTCTCTTCTACGAAAGCTGGACAACGGAGGAGATGGTTTCTTTCCATATCTTCATTTAAATTGCAAAAAGGGCATTTAGGTGAATCTGTTATGCCAATTCTGTGTAGGTGTTTATTCAAGCAGTCATGTCCCGTTAGCAGTCTGAATGTTGCTACTGCAGATTTTCTTTGTAATGTAGTAATGTCATAAGCTTGAAGATTTTCCCATTCCTTTCCAGATGTTTTGGTGGTGTATTCTTCTCTAAGTTTATTGATGTTTTATTTGAGATAATTCTTTTGATAGAGTGAAAGGAAACTGGAGCAGAAGTTGGGTTTGAAACAATTTTGCTACCCTTCTTGGCTAGAAAATCGGCTATTTCATTGCCTGTCACTCCACAATGGGCCGGAATCCATTGAAGTACAACTTTTTTATGTAGACGGGATAAATGTTTTATCATTTTGTGACATTCGATAATTTTGATGCTTTTGGGTGTTGTGTCTCGTGTTATAGCAAGAATGGCTGCTTTGGAGTCACATAGAATTACAACTTTTGTAAATTTTTGGATGTGATATAAAAGATTTTGTAAACTTAAGAAAATTGCTAGAATTTCGCCATCAAAGTTTGTTGAATTTGTGTTTAGTTTACGATAAAAGGAAAAAAGTGGACATACTGCACCAGCACCAGTGCCACCATCATTTGGTAGGCTGGAGCCATCTGTAAAAATATGTATCCATTCAGGAGCTGGGTATCTTAGATTTATTATTTCCAGTGACATTTGTTTTAAAATATATGGAGGAGAATAAAAATATATAAATGCCTATTTTATTGCCTATATTACATGTGTAAGTATCTTTTTGTCTGTTTTATCTCCCTTTTTAATGCCTGAATATTCAGTCTCTGGTTATTGTTGTAAGTAGTCTATTGTTCATCATACTATTAATCTGGCTTATGTTTATTATTTTATCATTGTGTGCAGTATGAAGATCTTGCATAATACTCATGCCCTTGAACTCCTCCACTTTGATTTATTGGACACATCTAAGTGTTCAATTGCCTGGTTTATCAGTTAATCTGGACTTTACTGTTGTAAAGAATGAGCCCAAATCCTTTTCTCCTTCATTTTCTTTCATCTTTAAATTCTGTAGCTATGAAAAATAAAGCAGTAAACTAAATTTGGGGAAATTCAATTATTTGGTCCACATGTTTAATTTATAAATGTATAAATTAAAGTATGTGTGATTGTATGTAAACATGTCTTTTTTTGTTTTGCATTCAAAATATTGTTGTAATTATGAAAATACTCACAAATAATTAGGTGCAACTAGAATATTTAATTTAATTTATGTTGTAAAGCATTTGGCGCGAGGGAATTACAACATATAAAGAGAAAAATTTGTATCTAGATCACAACTTGCCTTGGTAGCTCAGTTGGTAGAGCATTTGGCCCGGAAAACCAAAGGTCCCGGGTTCGAGTCTCGGTCCAGGTGAAAATTTTTCTCTTCAAATATAATTTATCCTTCAGTGAGAAGTATTAAATCAATAATAAAAACATCAATAGAAGCCCTATTGGCTTTATAAAGTAGTGTTAAATTCCCAGTTAATGTCTTAACTAAGAGGCTGCCATATGCAAAGATAGAAGCAACGGTTTCAAAGCATTTGGCACGAGGGAATTACAACGTATAAAGAGAAAAATTTGCGTCTAGATCGCAACTCGCCATGGTAGCTCAGTTGGCCCGGAAAGCCAAAGTCCCGGGTTCGAGTCTCGGTCTAGGCGAAAATTTTTCTCTTCAAATATAATTTATCCTTGAGTGAGAAGTGTAAAATTAATAATAAAAACATCAATTATTCTTCTACTTCATTCTTGGTGAATGGGCTTTTCCATTGACTATCCTACAAGAAGTTTCTATCTCCTCTTTCATTCTGCATTTGTGCCATATGTCATGCCAATCACATTTATGAGACTTAATGAAAAGAGCGGAGATAGATATCGACTTCTATGGGACGACTGCAATGATCGATCGCAACTGGACCAAAGAGAATCAGGAACAGAGACACACCATTACAAGACTAGCCATTCATGGCTTCCACCACAAATTATGCAAGACCAAGACATTCCACACCCCGAATGACCAATGTGTATGTGAATTGTGCGGACAGAGATGCAACCAATATCATATCACCGAGTGCCATGAAAGAACAAAAATCGATCTCCGAATAATACCCATTCGGGTGAACCTTCCATATTTATTTATTTATGAGACTTAACTGTTCTTATTACATCCGGTTTCCCATAAACATTATATAGCTCATTGTTATGTAATTTTCTCCTGTCTGTTTGTCTCTCTTTGGTCCAGAAATTTTCCTATGCACTTTATTCTCAAATACTCGTATCTTTTCTCCTCTATTAAAGCTGTTGTTGGGAAGTATGCCAATATTATAATCCATTTTTCATTACCCAGAGGACAGTAGGAGGAGGAAGATTATATTGTCCCCCTCTCTTAAATTTAGATCATGTTTCACATTCACATAAATTCTTATATGTTTTTAGTTTAACATTTTTCAAAAAGAAATTGAGATGACAAGAGTCCCTGTATTGTATAATAGCATGCATTTCTTTTTGTATAGTTTTTTTTCATAATAAATTTTGTTAATCAGTGTTATATTAGATACCAGTAATCATGAGAAATGCCAATAATAAATTATTGTGGAGTTTTTTCATCAAAACTACTTACATTTAATGTTGTAATATGTTCTTAATTGCATACTTCAAATTCCACGAGATTTTGAATAATTAAGAAGTATAAGGAACATTTTTGAAGGTAAAAGGCCTGTAGTGGGATCACAGGCCTTATAGGAGGCCATTGGGGTAATAGGAGGTTACCTTTCTAGAAAATTGGGATGTGATATTAGCCTTGCATGATAGTCTCCTTGCCCCTAGAACAAATGTCTGATATTCATTTACATCATAAGCTGAGTCAATCCCAGGGCCATGGTGCCACCTGAAGGTTTAGGTCAGTTTAAAGTACTGGGAGTCAAACCCTGGCCTTTTATCATGTAGCATATTGCCTTTATCACTAAGCTATGGCATGCCCTAGAACAATTCTGTAGGCAGTTTATAAATTATACCTGTAGACAACTTACAGCTCAAAACAACTTTGATGCATGCAATACAATAGCATACAGCAGTTTGCTTCACTTTCTCAAATCCCTGGTATTTTTTTTAATAGATCTAGTTGTCTTTCAGTGGTCAAAATTCGTCCACAATTCATTAAATTTTTAAGTTTGTCACAAATACGTCATTATGCATTAATATTTTTTTTATTTTAAAAATGCGAACAATAAGAAATGTGTGGTATAGCTTGGCTAAGGCATATTAAAAAAAAAAAAACTCATCATTTGACATTTGTATACTATTACTATTTAAATTTTCATTTGTCGTACTATTATGTATATGGGCATATATATCCCTTCTTCTTTGTCTCTCACTCCGACCTGTCAATGTTCTATGTTGAGGCATAATGGAAGTAGGTGCGAATATCTAAATATAAAAAAAATGTAATGAAATTACTGAAACCAAGGTTGGACAGGGTTTAATTTAAATTTAAATAATAAAATGTACTCACTTTTTTAAACCACTAATAATAATGTAATAAATGCATGAGAGTAAGTCAATTCACATTGCTGCTGCACAATTTTCTTTTTGCAACAATGCACTTTCAGTATGAATGTAAACAAATGAATGAGTAATACACATAAATTCCTTAGAGACAATTTATTTTATTTTGTTTAATTTAATTCATTTGTAGCACATAAATTTTATTTTTCTACACTCCTTCTCTATATGAACTTTAATTATGCCAAATATCACACTCCTCCATGCGTGCAATGTGCTTAAAAAAGGAGTACAAAGTTTTTTCTTCACGTATTAATATATGGATAATACATTAAAAGG
This sequence comes from Diploptera punctata, assembly GCA_030220185.1. Lineage (NCBI taxonomy): Eukaryota > Metazoa > Arthropoda > Insecta > Blattodea > Blaberidae > Diploptera > Diploptera punctata. Next base: position 36,863 of record JASPKZ010010534.1, read on the forward strand.
TATCTTTAATAGAAAAGTATGGATGAAATGGAATATTATCAATATTATGTAGTGTGGTAGGAACTAGGACCATTAAAAAATTACTTTTGATAGTTTTATACTTGAATTTCATACACAAATACTTGATGTGTTTCTTTAAGGAAAAAAATCCAGAGGTGTGAGACCCAGCAATTACACTGGTCACAGGACAGAATCTCCTCATACCTATTGACTGTTCAAGAAACTGGAATTTCAAGTGGACATTTTCAGTCATGATTCCCCATCTTAGAATTCCTTTTTATAATCTTTGTTTATTTGCCCCTAGAATATTAGGTCACCTTGCATATTATAATATGATATTTTGTAATTACTTTTATGATATACTTTTTAATACATATCCTTATGTTCCACCAGTGTGTCCCGCTGCATAGCCAAGTGATTAAGGCAAGATGCCTTTGTGCAGAGCTAAGGGACTTGTGCTGATTCAAGTCTCCATGGGGGAAGAAACTTTCTCATGGAATTTCGGTCGATGTGTGACTGGTGCCCACCTAGTATCATGAGGAATTTGGGTAGTTACAATAAATAGCAGCTCCAGTTTGAGAAAACTAGCTATAACGGCTGGAGGACCTGACATGCTGACCACATATCATCCCTACACTGGTTAGATGATCGTCTACCTCTGTGATTAACATGTATGGCTGGTAGGCCAAGGGCCTTCTAGGCCTGTCATGCCATGGAGTCTAGTTTTTAGTTCCACTAGTGTCCTGTATAATCAAGAGTTTACATTTTTTTGTCTCCCATTTTTATTTTTTCAATTGATGGAAATGTCGGGAGAAAAGTTAATTAAGTGCAGATTGTATTTAATTTTAGGAAGTTATATTTTGAGGTTATTTTAATTATATTATTTTTGGTCTGGACATCTTACCTCAATATTAATGTTGATTTGTTCTTGGACATGTTTCAAAACAATTCTCTGTTTTATCTTCAGCTTTCCCAGACTGGTTTTATTTATGTTGCATTATGTTGCACCACCTGGATGTCGATGTCAGCTCCATCCTGTGGTTGGCCAAAGAACCTCCAAACAAGGTCACCCTCCATCGGAATATCAAAATTCATAACTCTGTTTCTGTTCTTCTGAATATAAATTTTTTCCCAAATAGTCAGCTCGTTTGTATTTTCTAACTGTTTTAATAATTTAGTGTCTGAATTTATATTATGTTTTTCAGACCAAACATGAGCAGCAACTGCAGATTTTTCAATTTCTCCATTTTTAATATTTCTTATGTGTTCTTGGTTCTAATTTTTAGGTTTCTTTTGTGTTTTCCCTATATATATCTTTTCACAACCCATGCATTCAATTTGATATATTCCTGACTTTTTATTTTTATCAGTTTTTTCATTTTTGTTGGTTTTTATTAGTTTATTTAAACTGTAGTTATTTTTTGGTGCTAATTTAATATTAAACTTCTCAAATATATTTTGAAATTTATTATGTACCCAGGGGTGATATGTGAATTTCCTATATTTTTTCATAGGTGGTTCTTCTTTTTCAAGATTACTTCTGTTTATCATTTTTTGTTTTTTATACTTTTCTATCCTTTTTTGTACCATTTTTTCATCAAACCCATTTTCTCTTGCTACTTTGATTATGTGTTTTTTCTCATGTTTAAAATCTTCTTCGTTTAAGGGTAAGTTTACCAATCTATGAGTTAAACTATTAAATGCTGCTAATTTATGTCCAATTGGATTGAACCCTGTTGATTTTATAAAATTTTCCGTATGAGTTTCTTTCCTATGAATCCTGAATTCAATTTTTCTTTTTTTTTCTTCGTTTCTGACCAATTTAAGATCCAAAAAAGGTATTTGTTTATTGTCTTCTATTTCTTTGGTGAATTTAATGTTTGTACTCTGTAAATTTAATAGTTTTAGGGAATCTTCTACATGTTTTTCTTTAACAATACAAATTATATCATCAACAAATTTGTATTGTTAAAGAAAAACATGTAGAAGATTCCCTAAAACTATTAAATTTACAGAGTACAAACATTAAATTCACCAAGAAATAGAAGACAATAAACAAATACCTTTTTTGGATCTTAAATTGGTCAGAACGAAGAAAAAAGAAAAATTGAATTCAGGATTCATAGGAAAGAAACTCATACGGAAAATTTTATAAAATCAACAGGGTTCAATCCAATTGGACATAATTAGCAGCATTTAATAGTTTAACTCATAGATTGGTAAACTTACCCTTAAACGAAGAAGATTTTAAACATGAGAAAAACACATAATCAAAGTAGCAAGAGAAAATGGGTTTGATGAAAAAATGGTACAAAAAAGGATAGAAAAGTATAAAAACAAAAAAATGATAAACAGAAGTAATCTTGAAAAAGAAGAACCACCTATGAAAAAATATAGGAAATTCACATATCACCCCTGGGTACATAATAAATTTCAAAATATATTTGAGAAGTTTAATATTAAATTAGCACCAAAAAATAACTACAGTTTAAATAAACTAATAAAAACCAACAAAAATGAAAAACTGATAAAAATAAAAAGTCAGGAATATATCAAATTGAATGCATGGGTTGTGAAAAGATATATATAGGGAAAACAAAAAGAAACCTAAAATTAGAACCAAAGAACACATAAGAAATATTAAAAATGGAGAAATTGAAAAATCTGCAGTTGCTGCTCATGTTTGGTCTGAAAAACATAATATAAATTCAGACACTAAATTATTAAAACAGTTAGAAAATACAAACGAGCTGACTATTTGGGAAAAAATTTATATTCAGAAGAACAGAAACAGAGTTATGAATTTTGATATTCCGATGGAGGGTGACCTTGTTTGGAGGTTCTTTGGCCAACCACAGGATGGAGCTGACATCGACATCCAGGTGGTGCAACATAATGCAACATAAATAAAACCAGTCTGGGAAAGCTGAAGATAAAACAGAGAATTGTTTTGAAACATGTCCAAGAACAAATCAACATTAATATTGAGGTAAGATGTCCAGACCAAAAATAATATAATTAAGTGCAGATTGTGTCATACATATTTGATTTAAGCACTGATAATACATACATTATGTTGATGTTTTACAAGTGTTATTGATAAGATATCATTTTTTCTGCAATTAAAACTGTAGTTAAACTCAATCTATGATAAAATCACTCATATATAAGCATAGCATCCCTATAAAATATGGGTGGAGTACATTTAGATTATAGGATTTCTAATATAAAGTACAAACAGGGACCTTGAGGATTAAAATATCCATTTTGCAACCAAGATCATTCTTAATTATAATTTTATTAATTATTGTATATTTATCATATTTAACCTTAAGTTAAATATACACAATTAACAAATTATAAAAATTAATGGGAATATCTCATTTTATGAGGTGAGGTGTATAATTTCCAATTAATTTTCAATGTTTTTTTTTAATATTACTTTCCAATTCATATTTAATTTTTTTATTTTATTCTAGAATATTATTTTTGGTTCCCTTCATTGCTATTTTTAAAATGTCTGACCTATGTTATGATGACAATAGAATAACACCAAGAACTTATTACTTTTATTTATTATCCAGTTACTGGAATCCTATTTTACCATTTATTAGATTAGTGTTATACTTTTTCAGAAAGAAGTATAAATTAAGATAACTAAAATGAACATCATACCCAATTCACAACATAGCATAGTTGATTAATGCAATAAGCTACAAACTGGATGATTGAGGATTTGAGTCTCAGTGGGGGTCAGAATTTTTAAACGAGCCTAAACTTTCTGGCAGCTCCATGGCCCAGATGTCAACTCATCCTCTAATTGAAATGAGTACCAGATGCTTGTTCTAGAGGTAAGGTGGCCTTCATGAAGGCTGACATCGTCGCTAACATCTTGTGCCAATTGTCTAGAAAGGTGGGAGCCTTAACTGCCTACTACTCCAAGAGCATCCTTAGCCCTGTAGTGGGATCACTTTTACCTTTTACTGTACTAGATGTTTGACAGTTTTCAGTCCATGCTTAAAGCATCGAAACCCAGGTCTTTAAGAAAGCTACAAATATGAGGTCAGTTGTGCATATTTTTTTAAAAATGAACCTCATAGAGTCACTTCCTTTAATTATTAAGAGTTAATTGTTCTCTTAAATATTAATTTGTTCTTTTATAAAAGTGAGAAATTTAATATTAAAACATTGAAAATATATTGAACTTTTATCGGAAAAAAATCACTATGAGGTTTAATTTAAGATTATTATTTAATTCTGATCGACATAGCATCAGTCGATGAGAAATTAATGAAGATGAAGCTGCCAAGGCTTTGAAACTGCAGTATAATTAGAAGACTTGATATGAGGTGAGGTATGAAATATTTTAATTTAATCTTTAATTGAAAATATAACTTTTACTAGCAAAAAAAGAAATGTTAAAATGAAAATATCAAACATTTTCTTGCTATTTACATTACACTTATAATGTACACTTTGAGTTTGGGTAACCTGAGACTATTATACATCACTTAAGCATTGTTCTTGGTAAAGTTGTCCAGAGAGTAGGGCTGGCATCTTCTCAAGACATAGATTAAGAATTGTGAATCCTTGTCTCCATGTGCCAGTAGACCATCATGGCATATTACTGGAATACTTTACCTTAACCATCTCCTTGTTTGTGCTTTAAACTAGATTTAAGGATTATTATGAGTTAGGTTTTTTTCTGACTCATCTCATATTTATTTTCTTGCAGACCATGGTTTCAGCAATATCTTGCCATTTTCAATGCTACCCAACTCAGAAAATGGCAAGAGATTACTGAAACCATGGTCTGCAATAAAACCTCTTGTGTCAGAGATTTAAATCGCATCTGCCAATGTGATCGGCTTTGCAAGTATGTTGTCTGGCAGGTGATGGACAGAAGCATCAGAGCCGATCTAATCAGCTCATGGCACCTAAAGGGTTAACATAAACCTCATAGTGTTACTTCCTTTAAATATTAAGTAGATATAAGGATGATTCTTTATCGACAGGAAAGAGCACACAAGCAAAAAATTGTGAATTTTGGTTTATTTTTTAATGTATAAATTGAACTAACTTTATGGTCTAACCACATAAGTAAAATTAAAAATTTGCATCCTTGATAGGTGGATAATAATACTCTTGTCACTGCATTTAAATTTCATTGAAGTTAATTAAATAAAAGCTTCTTCTAAAAAGTTCACTATTTTGATTATATTATTTTTGGTCTGGACATCTTACCTCAATATTAATGTTGATTTGTTCTTGGACATGTTTCAAAACAATTCTCTGTTTTATCTTCAGCTTTCCCAGACTGGTTTTATTTATGTTGCATTATGTTGCACCACTATTTTGGCTTATGTGTTTTTCCTGCTGGTCAAAGAATTAGAGAAAATTAAAGATGAGAGTAAGGTTAAGATGTACTCTAACTGTATTGTATACAAAAGGCAATGAAAGACTTGAGTATGTAGAGTAAATCCACTAAAAGTTACAAAATTAAAACAAAACAATTTGAGGTAGAAAACGTATGGTCTGTGAAGTAGCTTAAGGAGATATTTGAATAAACTTATGTATCCCTTTATGGTCCATCATTACTGTTTTCTGTCTTATGTAGTCCTATAATGATGCTAAGGTGCAGCAGAATCTTGCACACTGATGTCATGCTTCAATTGAGTTTAGTGGCTGCCAGTTTGAGCAACTTCTGTAAGGTATACCATGATATATATAGCCTATATATATGGTATGATAAGAAAAATAAATGCCTGGATGGGATTCGAACCCAGAACTCTGAGTCTGTACCTCAGCGTGTTATCCATTACACCACCAGGCGAATCCAATTCAAACACTTATTTTTCTTATATATGTATTATATTCTCTATTATTACTAGATGTCGTGAGAACTCGCTCTTCACTGCCATCTAGTAGCTGACTATAACAATAAGCAAATTAAAGAGAATATTTTTACTTTATAGCAGTGACGCTTTATCGATGTTATAATTAAATGTTTAACATTGAGCAATGCAAGCTTAATATGGTTATGATAAGAAAAATAAATGCCTGGACGGGATTCGAACCCGGAACTCTGAGTCTGTACCTCAGCGTGTTATCCATTACACCACCAGGCAAATCCAATTCAAACACTTATTTTTCTTATATATGTATTATATTCTCT